>QKQZ01001251.1:0-17549 GCA_003595255.1 Solenopsis fugax | reverse complement strand
ACTTTACCAACATTCAATTTATATTTATACATTAACGGTCTAAACTTCTCTCTAAATTTTATTATTATTATAAAGGTATTTGGTTCAGGGGAACACATTGCCATCCCTAAGCGTGCGAAATTCACTTAAAAAAAAAATGCTATATTGAAATAATTAAAGTAAATAAATCATTATTCGCATCGTCATGAAATCGTTGTCAATTATGCTTCAATAATTTAGAAATTAATTCAAAATTGGATCAAATCGAGTAATAATGCATTGCAAACCGTTAATTGGATTACATTTTTCTTTATAACATTTGTTATAAGAAAGTTAATAGTTTTATGACAAAAACTTAAAACTATGATTAAAAATCAATTATAGCTTTCCATTTAATTCTCTTTACGAATTATTTTGTATTTCCAGATTTGATTTAATATAATATTTGATTATTGGCTCAGAGTTTGCTCATAATCATATCCTCATCATGAAGTTAATTGAGCAAACAATTATCAATATTTTACAATAAATCAATACTCTTACAACTATTTTTGAAAATTTACATACATAATATTCACACAATGTGCCTATTGGGGAATATAAATCTCGTAGTATGATGTAATAATATGAAATATTATTTCATATCAATGGAAATGTAATTATGTGTCAAAGAATTTCGCGTTTTTATCAATACATTTTTCATTAAGTATTGCCGAGTTGTATGACACATGTATCTCTTCTCTGAAGTTGTCTATTTTGTGAATCATTGACATCTCGTGAATTTTGACAATTTATTATAATTATTTTTAATATCCTGTAATATTTTTATATGATTATGACATGTACAATGCATATACTAATTTATATTTAAATATGATTCAATCAATAAAGCATTTCAATATCATCGTAATTACTTCAATGTAATAACAAGTTTACAAAAGTACAGGAGCACCCACTATCATTGTACCGTCACTGAGCGCGCGATTTTTAGACTACCTTATTCGCCTACTGTAAATATTTCTCATTTAAAAAGTATTATAGCCTCAACATTTTCGTATTAGGATTTTCGTAATATTTTTAAATAAGGAAATTATTAAAATTTCAATTGCGGGTTGTGAAATACCCTGTATACAGGATGTTCCAAAACCCACGATAAATATTTTAATGACAGATTTTTTGGAAGATTTTAAGACGAAAATTCTAATACCAAAATGTCGAGACTATAATAATTTTCAAACGGGAAGAGTTTAAAGATTACGAATGACAGGGCTAAAATTTCGCANATATTTTAATGACAGATTCTTTGGAAGATTTTAAGACGAAAATTCTAATACCAAAATGTCGAGGCTATAATAATTTTCAAACGGGAAGAGTTTAAAGATTACGAATGACAGGGCTAGAATTTCGCACGCTCAGGGACGTCATTTTTTTCAAAATTATGACGTGACAGCCAAATTTGAGCAACAAATTCGTGTCCAGCATGCAAAATTGTCCATAAAAATCACTTACAGTTAGTCTCATTATACCCGCAGAAAAAAATGCCTATTTTCACAGGTTAATGTAATCGGTACGTGCATTATTTTACCTACATTAATATTCACTCTCTAGTAATGATGAGAAATATCTTTATAGGCTGATCTTACATAAAGACTTTTATCGTATGAATCAAATAAACGATGATTGACATTTTGTCAATTTTCATATTTGACACATCAATATCGACATAATTATTAAACTATTATATACAAATATTTATCTGATTTTATATTAATTTTTTTATAGACAATTAGATTCTGAATAAAACTCTCATTGCGTATTTTTACAACAATGTCATTAAAAGGCATTCGGTTCAAGAGAGCACATTGCCATCACTGAGCGCGCAAAATTCTAGCCCTGTCATTCGTAATCTTTAAACCCATTTGAAAATTATTATAGCCTCGACATTTTGGTATTAGAATTTTTGTCTTAAAATCTTCCAAAGAATCTGTCATTAAAATATTTATCGTGGGTTTTGGAACACCCTGTATATATGTATATACACAGGGTGATTTAGTTCAGCCGGAGGAGTCGGCACGTACGTATTCCTTATGAAAAATTGAGTCAAAAATGTTAATAGTAAAATGTTGTGATGTCAATAGTTTTTAAATGGTGAACGTTTGAAAATGTACAACCACAGGCGTGATATTCGCGCCGTCAAGTGCGGCGCAACCAAGCGGCCGGCCAGGCGCTTTGACGGGTACCGTTAAACGGCACGATACTGAACAAATATTATAGACGTTCCGTGAAATCTTTCTTAACATCTGCTGCTGTACCCTTGAGTTCTATTTAATTAACAAGAAGTAACGTCAATTACAAATTCGATAAAACATCATTTATATGAGTAAAAAATGTGTTTTTAAAATACATTTTATGTGTAAACAAATAAATTATTAAATAAAATTAATTTTAATTAAATTATCTGATGAAATAATATTAAAAGCATCAGTCGACAAACATTTCCAAAACATCTTTACAAAAACAAAATACATAGAAAAGAACAGCCAATTTACGAGCAAATTAATTGGTCTTGTAAATTACATAAATATTAAGAGTTTATCCTTTTAACAAAGTATCACAAAACGTTTCGACTATTCTACCAATACAATAACTATTTTAACTTGCGTATTTGAATAACAATTTTGAACCGCATATATTGTACATACTAGCACGCAAGAATACATATGGCAATACTTGGCTGTAGTCCGGGTCTTCAAAAGTCATCAAAACGGTTCAAAGAATAAAAATTTTTCCGTGACATTTTTCGGTTAGAAACGAGAATTCTATTAAGTCAAGGCAATACATTAAAAGATAAAACCAATAAAAGTCCGTCTATACATAGATATAAATAAATAAATAAAAATTGTTCAACGATTAAAATAAAATGAATTAAAAGAGAAGAATGTCTGACAGAATTGATAACAGCTCAAAATTGATATTCAATTATGCGGATTAAAATATTGTTATTGTACTGGCAGAATAGTTTATGTAAAACTGATGAAGATTAAGTATAGTCGAAACGTTTTGTGTACTACTTTGTTAGGAGAATAAATCCTTA
The DNA here is from genome assembly GCA_003595255.1 of Solenopsis fugax. Classification (NCBI taxonomy): domain Eukaryota; kingdom Metazoa; phylum Arthropoda; class Insecta; order Hymenoptera; family Formicidae; genus Solenopsis; species Solenopsis fugax. The sequence goes on along the minus strand of QKQZ01001251.1, from coordinate 14,476 downwards.
ATATTTATGTAATTTACACGATCAATTAATTTGCTTGTAAATTGGCTGACTTTTCTTTTTCAAAAATATTTGAATATATCACTATTTCATTTTAAAATTGAACTCGAATTAAGTTGATATTATTCTCAAATCTTCAATTACAATTTTAATTACACAAAAATCGATACAGTTTATTTGGCAATTGAGAGGTGTATTAAATTATTATTTTATTTCGTAGATTTAAATATGTATTGATATTTTGAGATTACTTAAATTTAATTTTTTAAGCTCGGAATTTTAAATTATTTATTATTGCAGTAGTTATTTTATCATCTAGTGAAATTATTGTAGTTAACGTAATATTTATTTAGAAAATTAATTTAATCAATTTTTAAAAGTTGCCATTTTATATTCGCGTTTACATTTTTACATATCGTTTATAATGTTAGATAATTTAAAGAATAATTGTAGAATAATTAATGACTAGTATGTTAAAAAAATGGAAGAATAACAAAATATCTATGTGCATATCGAACCATTCAAACTTCCTGCAAGAGTTAATGGCGCAATTTATAGCGATTTTCTCTCTGAAGATTTGTCTGAATCACTTGAGGATATATTATTGGATATGTCATGGAGAAGCGACAGATTATGTGGTTTCAACACGACGGAGCAACACAATACAAAGCGGCATACGGCAAATTTTAAACCGAAAATATTTTGGTATGTGGATTGACAGCGGAGATTCTCGAGTATAGCCAACGAGGTCATCAGATTTAATATCATGATTTTTTCTTATGAGGAACAATAAAAGAATATGTATATCGCATGCCCATAAATACTATCACTGAGTGATCGAATTGATGAAGCGCTTGCGACTATCACGCTTGAAATAATACAATGATCGAGAAAGAACTTTATTATATGTGCTCAATTTTGTGTTGAAATGAATGGTGGCCATTTCAAACATCTACTAAAATTTTTGAAACTTTTAAAATATATTTAAAAATTTTTAATGTAATTTGTAGTAACAATATAGCTCATTATTTGCTTACTTCGATTTCTTCACTGTATCCTTTTCTCTCATATTCGGACTTTCGTTTATTTTATTTTTTAAATATGGAATATTTATTTATATTAAAAGCAAATCTCAAATGTAAATTTTTTCTAATATTGTTTTTAATAGCACTTTCGATAATGAAGTTTTGGAAATGTTTATCGACTGAAGCTTTTAATATCATTATAATTATTATCACATTTGATAATTTAATTAATATTGACCAACAGTCGAAACAAAGTCGTCAAGTAGGGCACCACGTGCGAGCTTATTATTACAAGCGTAAAGACTGTTGTAAGATAGATCCTAACCGACAAGAATAAGAGTTTCGGTTAATGTGGAAGTCAAGGCATAAGAGTGACCTGCGTACAATTTCCTTTTTGCACTGAAGATAACTCGATCATAGAGTCGAAACGTTTGCGATTACGATCATTTGCGTTTATGTAAAACCACAATTATTGTATTCTAAGAAATTTCGCATGTACACCCAGCGCGGTTTATAAATATATTATTCTACCTAATCAATTGTTGATTTCGAATCATATTGTAATAAATCTCGAATTAGTTTGTTACAATAGTTAATATTGATTTTATTTATTAATTTATATGTTTAAACATGAAATGTATTTTAAAAACGCATATTTTTTACTCATATAAATGATGTTTTATCGAATTTGTAATTTACATTACTTCTTGTGAATTAAACTGAACTCAAGGATACAACAGCAGATGTTAATAGAGATTTCACGGATCCTTTATAATACTTGTTCAGCACCGTGCCGTTTAACGGTATCCGTCAAAGCGCCTGGCCGGTCGCTTGGTTGCGCCGCACTTGACGGCGCGAATATCACACCCTGTGGTTCAACATTTTCAAATGCTTACCATTTAAAAACTATTGACCCCACAATATTTTGCTATTAACATTTTCGATTCTATTTTTCATGAGAAATACGTACGTGCCGACTCCTCCGGCTTAACTGAATCACCTTGTATACACACACGCATACAAACACTTGCTTTATAGGGAAATGGCTCGAGCACGCAAATGTATTTTGAAAAATTCGTGAAAACCATAGAAACATATTTTTATCCAGCGAATTTTGGGCGATGGATGATAAAGTTGAAGGAACTTCTCATCAAACTTCCGCATCATTTTATCACACGCTTGCACAAGTATGTAACATTTAATATTTTTTCTTCTCGCTTTTATTTTTTTCTCTCTTTTTATATCTCTTTTTAATTATAATTGTATTGTATTATTTAATTAATACATTAATGTTTATTATAATTTATATGTAGTTAATATATAATAATTATATAATTATTAATTAATAATCAGTATTTATTAATTATATAGTTAATTTATTCTATATTATCCAGAAAGTATGTAATATAAAAATTACTTTTATATACGTGTTAGAATATTTAATTGGTACAGTAAATACATTTTATTTATATGGTTTCAGAGAGAGATATGCTAAATCATCGTGGGAAACTCCAATTTCCGATAAAAATAAGTTAATTGATTCTGATATCGATGCTTTTGTTACAACTATGTTACCAGTTGCTATGACGGCTATGTTCAACAAATTTTGTATAAACGACGCCTGCCAGGCTTTACAGTATCTAGCTACTATAAGGCCGAGTTTAGTAATACCAGACATGTTGGAAAGGATGCAGTCTACATTTGATTCTTTGACCGAACCGCATAAACTTACAGCTTCGATGATTTGTATGGTAGCTGTTGCTAGACCGATGGTGCAAGGCTCTAGAAATATAAACAAAGGTATGAAACTTGTGCTTCCAGTTGTGTATTGCACAGAATTATTCGGATGGAAAAAATTTCGCATTATTAAATTAATGCGCAATTTAATAGTATTGATATTAAGAAGCATTTACAAGCTTCTCCCTCCCTGAAAAAATTGTAAAGATCGATATAAGTTTTTTTTATATTTATGTTTAACATTTTTATCAGTCTAAATTTCATCTATTGTTGATACATCGGCTGAAAAAAAATGTTTTTTAACATATTGGTTATTACGAAGAATATCACTTCCTATCTCGATAGTCGAATTGATAGGACGCCCGCACGGAATATATAGGGAGATCCAAGTTCAAGTCCTAGCTGAAATGTTGTTTTTTTGCAATAAATTTTTTACAATTTTTTCAGGGCAACAATTTCGTACAAAAGGTGAAAAAAATTTTGAAAGTTATATTGACTCGTAACAATACGCGCGTGCACATACAAGCACACACGCATATTTGTTTTATATAGAGTTTTCTACTTTATAAAACAAATATAGTTTCAACTCAGGACAATATGATGGAACAATACTATTTGTAGACATGAGCTAGGAGTTTTAGTAAAGAGAAAATTTGTTCACACATGCGTGCATGCATTATCAATGTAATCGTTTGTAGAGATATATTGATGTTTAAATTACAACATTGCACGCATATATACATATGTCAATTCTGTAAAATTCCATCGCCAGAATCTCATCTATGCCTCTAATGTAGAGACTCTTTGAGTACACAAGGCAAATTCATTAAAAAATCTGAGAAACTTTCTAAAAAGTTATAAAATTATACAAAAATTTAAAAAAATCCCGAAATTTATATAAAAATTCTGAAGAATACGAAAAATTCTAAAAAAATTATGTCATTCTGATAATAAAAATTCTCACATCTTAAAATATTGAACAAATTTTTTATATTTTTATAAAAAGATCTTTAAAAAATATCTTAAACTTCTTTAGATTTTAAAAGTTGTCTTCGGAAAAAAATTATAGAATGAAAAATCTTAGAATATTTCAGAACTTACATATAACGAACTCTAGACGCGTAACTTTCTCAGCATCTTGGAAAAGTAATCATATAAAAAATCTGACATGGGAACTGTACGAAGTTGATACATGAATTTTGTGAAAAAAAATCTGCGTTTAGGTCTACTTCAAGTGAAACACATGTGACAAGTTTAATTTTTCACTAGCCCATTTGAAGACAAAATTGGAGGATTGAAAGTTAGCGCGCGCGTAATAGGTGTACTATATTGTTGACCTTTTTTATTTTGTTGATTAAGCAGAATAAGTTGTAATAAATAATCTTTGTAGTCCGTATTATACATACATTACAACTTATTCTGCTCAACCAACAAAATAAAAAAGGTCAACAATGCAATGGATCTACTACGCGCGCGCTAACTTTTAATCCTCTAATTTTGCCTTTAAATGGGCTAGCGAAAAATTAGATCCGCCACATGTGTTTCAGTTTAAGCAGACCTAGACGCGGATATTTTTTTTCACGAAATTCGTGTGTCAACTTCGTACGGTTCTCATATGAGAAATTTTCAGAAGAATTATAAAATTATATAGAAATTTTGAAAAAATTCTGAAATTCATACAAAAATTTTGAAAAATTATATGAAGAATTCTAAGAAAAATTTTTATTATAAAAAATTTTCATAATATATAATATTTTTAAGGATTTATTATATTTTAAACTTATGAACACTTCTGCAAAAATATTTATCTTAACATCTTAATATATTGCAGTACTTTTTTGGAAATTATAGAATAAGAAAACTCAGTTAATCTTATAATATTTCAGTATTTAGGCTCTAGAAAGAATTCTTGAAAGATGAAAACTTTTTTATTACTTCTAAAAAGTATTTCAATGTGTGTAAAATAAATGTGTATTTTGAAAAATTGTTTGAAAAGTACCGAAATTATGAAAAATTTTTAAATTTATATAAAAATTTTGAAAAATTGTGAAACAATTTTTAAAAAATGTGTCACTATGTGATAAGAATTCTCGCATCTCAAAATATTTTAAAGAATTTTTTGTTTTAAATTTATAAAAATTTCTGAAAAAAGTACTTCAACTTTTTGAATCTTTATATTTTCTTAAAAATTATACACTGAAAAATCTTTTAGAATTCACATGTATAAAGAATTCCAGAAAAGATGTAGATACAAATATTAAATGAAGAATCTTATAGGTCAAAGTTAGATCTTGGTGCTAATATTTATTGTGTGATTTTATATACATTTTCAAGTTCACAAAACTGCCTGTCGAATAACTTGTCGGTCTTAAAACGTAGTTCTAAATTAAACGAGAAATAGTAGCACACGCCTCTTAGCAAACGTTCTTACTTCACATTACTGGTTATTGCGAAGAATATTACCACATGTCTCAGTAATGAGTTGGCTAATACTCCCGCCTCGGAAAGTCGGGAGGTGCCAGGTTTGATCCGTGGCTGAGGTGTTATTTTTTGCAGCAAATTCTTTACAATTTTTTAAGAGGAAAAAGGATTCTCACCTATAAATGCTTGTTAACATCAGTTATTATTAAATTAATTTTTAATTTAATATTATGATATTACTATTTCTCGTACAACTTACAAGGGGAACCTGCCAGTACTTAATCACCGAATAAAATTTTATGGGTGTGTAGTATTCACTTAAACATTTACTATAGTAAAACCGTAAATTGTGATATTCAGGCATTCTCGAGAAAATGACGATTAAATATTTCCAGCATTAATAATACCGTTACAGAAGAACGGTTGTCAGCGGCGTAGCGTCCATTAGACGTTGACTGCTACGCTCGGATCACAGGTTCAATCCCTGAGGATAATTTTTTATTTTTTTCACAAATTTTATATTTTTAAATTGTTATATATAATTTCTAAACTGTTTTTAATTATTTAATATAAAATATTATTTTTTAACCCATCGCATCGTAGGGTTACTCGCGTCCGAGCAAACTTTTCCGCGTTGCGTACACCAGTATAGTACATGCTACACGTGCCTAAAAAAAACTTTGTTGGTGGAGGAATATGCCGCCGCAATGGTCCTTTTTAACACCTTGTTATAGCCGAGCGTTAATGACCCGGCGCATGGCAAGGGGTCGGGTTACCATGCATCGGAGAGGCAATTAGACTTATTGTAAAAGCGTTGTCGCAATACGGGCAAACCCTAGAACCCGAAAACCTTCGGGCCATTCCCCGAAAATATTGCGACAATGCTTACACATGCGGAAGTGCTAATATCGCAATCGCGATCGGCAATAGCCTTCCGCAATTGCGATCTATATAAACCGCCGCTTGACACTAACCGGCGGAGAGCAACTCAGTACACGAGCTATGATACTTCTGCGTGTAATACGACACCTCTGGCAATACGATTCTCTTACGACGAGCCCAGCGATACCGTCTCAGGACCGAGCCTCACCGCCGCTACACGTCTGCGACGTTGAGAGCAACGAAGAATCTACAAATTGTAAGATAACATAAATATACAAGATTCTACAAAACGGGACTCCTTTCCTCAACGAGCCTCCCCATGGGTCCTCGTTATTCGGCGTCCTCGAGCTTAGGCTCACTAGTGCGTTTGCCGCATAACAAGCTGTTATTTTATAGTTAGATCGATGTGAAAAATTCTCAGTGTACGACTGACCCCAGCTTGGTGGGTGCAGGTACTAAAATTGGAAGTAAGTAATTTTAATATTTTTTTTTAACATTTGATTTTATCAATATATTTGCACGATATTTGTAGTTTTTAACTTTTTATTAATAAAAGTTTTCGAATTTTATGTTATTATATATAGTAATATTGTATCATATGTGTATATAGTTTAAAAAAATATATAGGTAAATATAAAGATGTAATTTTTACTTTTCAATACTAGAGTTTTATTTGATTACGTATTAAAATTCATTAAACTCACAGAACTGAAGCTATAAGTATTGAAAATTATTCGCTAATTTTATATCATAAAAATATGCATTGTTTATGTTGCAAAATTAATATAAATTATGAATCCAAATCAATGAAACATATTTTTTATAAAAATATGATCCTTTAACTTTAATTTCTTTTTTGAATCAATTTTCTATGATGATTTTTAAGAAAGTTATAATTTTTTAAATATTACCCTGAATTTGCCGTAACTTTGTTCACATATTTGCCAGAATTACATAATTTTACCAATTGTTATTGCCATTTCGCTTTTTAATCGTATATTAAAGGTTGAAACTAAGTAAAATTATGATTGAAAACCATTGCATTACGGTGTACCCTTTAAGTCCCAGTCTACAATAGGTGTAGTAAGACTTAAGCCGTAAGAAATTTACCAATCACAGGTGAATATGAAGAGAATAATTGACTATGGTTGGCCAATTTCTTACGACTTAAGGCTTATAACATCTATTATAGATCAGGACTAATGGAAACATAAAACGTGTGTGACCCCATAGCTAGTGAGGAACAAAAAATTACGATGGCTAGTAAGTGTTAAAAAAAGTCAAGGAATTAAAAAATACTCTTCTATTATTAATTAAATTAAAATTTCTCATGAACTCAAAAAAATATATTTGCAATAAAAATTTACAATGACTGTTTTATAATAAGTTTACATCTTTTAGGATGGTATTTATCGTAAAAACAATTAAAACGTAATGGTTTATTGCACCATGCACATAAAATCATTAACATTTCATGCGCACAGTCTTTACATTTTATTTGATTAACAGAATTTGGAAAATAAACTTTGTTAACGTTTTTGAAAAGACTTCTTTTATTTGTTACTTGATTTTTTTAAATAATATATTTTATAGTAAATAATTAAAAACGGTTTAAAAATTACATATACCAATTTAAAAGTATAAGATTTAAATGAAAAAAGTCATCTTCAAGGATCGAACCTGGGACCTCGAGCGTAGCAATCAACTTCTTAACACCGAACGTTACGCCGCTGATTCGAAAACTCTTCTGTAACGGTACTATAGGTGCTGGAAATATTTAATTATCATTTTCCCGAGAATGCCTAAATATCACAACTTACGGCTTTACTGTAGTAAATGTATGAATGAATATTACACATCCATAAAATTTTATTAAAATCGATTAATAAAATACTGACGGGTTCCCCTTGTTAGAACTGTGTCGTAAGACCGAAAAGTTATTCTGCACACAGTCGTACGTAAACTTGAAAATGTATATAAAATCACATAATAAATATTAGCACCAAGATCTAGCTTTGATCTACAAGGCTCTTCGTTTAATTTTTGTTTTCATATACAAGTCGATATTCTCTATTTAATAAGATGTAAATACTTTCTCTGCACTTCTGGAAAATGTTTTGATTCGTATAAAAAAATTTAAGAAATTTTCTAAATAGTTATAAAATTATATAAAAATTGTGAAAGATTCTGAAATTTATATAGAAATTCTGAAAAATTATAAGAATTAAAAAAAAATTTTCACCATACTACTTTATTATGTGAAAATAAATTTATTCCCTTTTGTATCCAAATTTAAAGTAATATTTAATGTACTTTATGTTTAATTACATTATAAACACATCTAAAATATATATACATTACATGTATATGTATTTTAGATGTCTTTACAACGTAATGTGTTAATATATGTAATTGTAATTTTTTATTGTATATGTTTTCTTCTACATCATAACTTTTGTCTTTTTCGTAGGCTATGTTTATTCAGAAGGACCGATGCATGTATTACCGCTGTTATTTTCGTTATTACCCGGAATTGATCCAAACGATGTCGGGAAAACCTTCGCCACGTTCCGCCTTATTTCCGTCTATGCCACACTAATCCCCATCGTGGATTCCTCCAGATCGACCATGGTTATGACCGAGGAGGAGAGGATAGTTTGCGAAGCGACGTCGCGCTTCGAGGATTTCATACTACAGTTTCTGGACCGGGTGTTTATGTTCATTGAGTCCAGCTCGTCGGAAAACGTGCGGCTAGAAAACCGCGGCGGCAACTCGAAAAGCAAGCTGGAGTCAATTGCTGAAATCGCGCTCTCCGGCGTGTGCGCGACCCTCCTACGGGAAATCAGCGATGCGATCTTCGAGAGCGCTCTGTACAAGCTGCGTGCATTCATGACGGAACGGATTTTGGAGACCAAGGTGGCCGGTCAGCTGGCCGCAGCTGTGTACAACAGCTTCTCTCATGTCAACGGTCGCGACACTCTGCGCTCGCTGCTACCTACGCTTGCACAGACCATATTGTTGTTGATGAACGAGGAGGATGTTTTGAGGGAGGAAAATCTAGATCACCGTCTCCTTCACGCTATGCTCGTGCTATCTGCGATTGTCGATACGCCCGGCAGCAATTTGCTGCCGCACATAGATACGATACTCGAAATTCTCGATCGCGTACTACTCCTGAAATCAATGGAAGGCAACAGACTGGCTTGTCACCTGTTGAAAAGAATTCTGTCGTCGTTGTCGACAATCACTCCATGGCAGTACAGATCCAACGAGAGAGATTACAATGATCCTGATTATCCTTATGTTAGGGAATGGGGTCAGAATGTAGATCTTGATAAATTCTGCATCAAGTGGTATATTCCTGGAGAGGAAGAGATCGCCGCTATACAACGAATATTCTCGAGATACTTACCAGTTCAAATTAACAGGCTTACTACATATTGCAAAGACTCTAGCATATTTTGCAGGTCAGTTCATGCATTTATTTTAATACGCTATTCTTGCGTTATGTATAGTTGCTCATAAGATTGATTTTTAACAAAAATTTTTAAGAAAATACCACTTTACAAAAATACAAAGCATTTTTAAATACATATTTTTATATATAAAATTCTTAGAAAGAACAGTTAAAGAACTTAAGACTTAAGGAGGTCTTTCAGTCTATTCCATGATATAAGTCTTGGTCTATAATAGGTGCAATAAGTCTTAAGGGGATCCTAAAGTTACCAACCGAATGTTATTAATCTTTTTCGACATCATTTTTTAAATTGCCTTTACAGATTTAAAAATCCTCCAGAATTAAAGTTTAGGTACTAATATAATTCAATCCCTAGCGACTTTATGCCAAGAACGATAAAAATAGTTTAAATTCAATCTTTTCTACCTCTAGACCTGTTAACGTGCGCAAATATTTGCCTCAAACAAAAATTCTACAGTGTGTTTGTACAAAATGAAAATGGTTTGAACTACAGGTTACCTCAATATTCAATGTTGAATTCTGAGATTTAGGCTTGGATACATAATAAAAAAGATTGATGCCAGAAAAAATTTATGCGTATTTGGACGTGGTTATGATCAGCAACATTGATATAGCAGCCCACACAGCACAAAGCTTCGATTAAGTTCCCAGGGAGTTTATAATGCTGAGCTCCCAGAGAGCTTTCAAAAATCGACGAAATAAGCTCCCGGGGAGTTTTCAAAATTCGACGAAATAAGCTCCCATGAAGTTCAGATTGCATGAAGCTTAAATAAAGCTCGCATTAAGCTTAAATGAAGATCTCAGGAAGCTTAAATGAAGCTTCCAGGGAGCTCTCAAAAGCAGACGTAGGAGCTCCCGGGGAACTCCGTGCGAGTTCTTTTGAAGTTCAAATAAAACTTTAAAAAATTTGATGAGCTCTCCGGGAGCTCCCCAGAAGTTCCCCGTGCCGTGTGGGAGAGCACATAACGTAGAAGATTAGTTCCTGGATGCCGTAATTGATGGCGCTAAAAGCGAAGAACAAAGACAAATGATATATTCATAAGTGTGAGAAAAAAAATTGAGAAAAGAGCGCTAGCCTGCTCATCTGGCCATAAGAATATTCCCCTTACCCTTTGTCCGGCGCGCGACTGCGTGCCGCTCAACTCTCGCTCGAAAAAAGAATCTGCAATANTTGGTGCAAAGAGCAGTAATTGTGTTCATGATAGTTGAGAAATCTTGTATTAGATGGCGCTGAAATCGAAGATAAAGACAAGATAATGTTTTCATGAGTGCGCTTGACAAAGAGCGCTAGCCTATTCCCCTTACCCTTCGCCCCGCGCGCGACCGCGTGCCGCTCAACTCTCGCTCGAAAAAAGAATCTGCAATACCGACATCGAGTGAGTTTGCGTGTCACTCCAGCGTCGCCTTAAGGGGATCACTTCAGCATTCCCTTAAGGCGACGCTAGAGTGACACGCAAACTCACTCGATGTCGGTATTGCAGATTCTTTTTTCGAGCGAGAGTTGAGCGGCACGCGGTCGCGCGCGGGGCGAAGGGTAAGGGGAATAGGCTAGCGCTCTTTGTCAAGCGCACTCATGAAAACATTATCTTGTCTTTATCTTCGATTTCAGCGCCATCTAATACAAGATTTCTCAACTATCATGAACACAATTACTGCTCTTTGCACCAATTTCGCGTGCAAATTTATATAAACATTTTTCAGACACTTATTTCTCTCATACTAAAGCTTCTAGGATCATTCTGCAAGCGCCGTATTGTTCTTTTGTTTAATTTATACGCTGGAAACTACTTATTTCAATCTACTTTCGTTTTTTGTATTAAATTGTAGTTTCCAATGTATATTTTTGTCACTACTTTCATTGTGGAAAAGGATTTTGTAATCTGTTAAGCCAATTAAAAGATCGGAAGGTCCAAAAATAATTGCGTATAGAGACCAGTCTAGCATCGCCTTAAGCCATAAGAAATTGATCATAGTCGATTATTCTCCTCACATTTAACTGTAATTAGTCAATTACATATGGCTTAAAGCTTACTTTAAAATATTATGAAATATGAGGATTTTTTCGTCAAGATAAAAATCAAATTTTTTAAATTTTTTATATGATTTCATAGAATTTTTATACAAATTTCAAGATTTTTCAAAATTTCTGTATAACATTCTTTATAACATTTTAAAAATTTCTTAGATTTTTTATTCAAATTAGAATATTTCCGAAATGCTGAGAGAAAATCTTGAATTTTTTTTTATACTTATACAGGGTGTTCCGAAATTAAATGTTAAGACTTCGGAAATGTGTAAGGGATCAAAAAAACTAAGACAAAAAATCCTTTAACCCTTTCATGCATGGTGGCACACATGTGTGCCAAACCTTCAAAAATTCATATTTTCTACAAAAATAAAGATAGCAACTTCTTCCTAGACTCATTTTAAAGATAAATAATGACTCTTTACAAAAAAATCAATATCCTTAGAAATTGTCTTACTTCATCTACATACTTCATCAAAAATTCATTAAATACGATAAAAGTGAAAAATGCATATTTTCCACAAAAATTAAGATAGCAAGCTTTTTACGTACGCGGCTAAAAAAGACTGAAATTAAGTCGAAACTAGTATCGTTTTTTAATATACGTCGTAACGTGCAATTGAGAAATACATATATAATATTAACGAGCATTTGATGAAAACATGATTTTTGAAGCTAATAAGAACTCTTAATTTAATAATTCTCTAACTATTAATAATATCTTAATACTTTTATATGCAGAATAATTAAAGGAATTATGTTAACGTCATAGCCCTCTTGAAAAGGTCTTATTTTTTTGTATTGAAATTCGTAATTGCATTGCCAAATCACATTTCATTAATTTTCATCTTAGAATCCAATTATGCAAACTTCAATTTCGAAAACTCAACTTCGAGGAATTCTTTCATGAAATAGAATCTCCTCTTGTTTCAAGACATACTCTTGTCAAAATAAGAATGGAAACTTGTAACGTTATGCTTTTTATTTTCTAATGTATGATTTTTATTTACGAGAAGCTTAGTTCCGCCGCGTCCATCTGATGCCAACAGTGCTACGTATTGTTCGCGGGTAATAATTTCTTTTTTCAATACTTTGTTAGCAACAAGCTAGAATTAAAAAACTTCAACGATTTTCAGCAAATATTTTGCAACATGTGTAAAACGTTAGATATTATACATGCTATTAGTCTGTTATTATGTTGCCGGCACGATACTATACATGAAATGCGAGCTTAACGTGTGCCGTTTACTGTCAACATAACGCGATATTAATCCTCAACATTTGCTCTTCAAAATGTTATACATTGATGATGTCTATTTGTCCTCATGTTGCTAACTCAGTTTGCACGTAAGATTCCGATTCGGCAAATTGACGGCAACTTCACAACAACTTGTGAAGTTCATTAGTTTACCTAATGTGCTAAATCACATTTGACTATCTGGGCTACTAACTTTATTTTATTTTCATTGTTCTTAGAAGAAATTTAAGACATAAAAAGCTAATTCAAATGTTAACATGTCAATAAATATTTGCAGGGAGGAACTGTTAGCTAGTTTAAATATCGTATGCAGTATTATCAGAGGCTCTGAATCTGTGTTACCAGTATGGTCAGAAGAGTCACTTGAATTAGTCAAGTCTTCCGTGAAGTGGAATACATCTACAACATCTACGTGTGGAATGAAAGGACACGTTACGATGCCCGATGGTAGCAACGTTAGACAGTATCTCACCGGAATCATGAGGGATGTTCAACGGGCAATGCTTGAGAATGCAGAGGACAATACGAAGAGTTTTTTTGGACTAATACGGGCATGTATACATTAAACATTGTGCAAATATACAGTGTGTTGGTTTGATAAAGGATAGGGTCATATGGTTAAATTGAAAACGAAATTTCCAAATTTATTTCAGACGAAAGATTAAATGGACACAGTTTTCCGTACAGATGTTATTTATTGCTGCATTCGACAAGTAGAAAATTAATGTATTATATAATACAAAATTTATTTTTTAGAATATTTAGAATGTAAAGATTTTCTGTCTCATGGAAGACAGACTTATTAATTTTGAGTTTTGCCACAATTCCATAACTTAAAGAAATCTGCTATTTTTTTATTTAGTTTTCTTTAGGATACTTTGTTTTACAAGTGGAATTTAGAATAGGTATTAGAAAAATGTTATTTCAAAAAAATGATAAATAGTAAATTTTGCGCAAAAATTAAAATGTTATGTTTATGTAGTCATTTTGTAATAACTTTTTTGTGTTTTGATATGCGGTTTAAAGATTTTAATATTTTTATTTTAGAAAAGATTTCATTCTTTTTGAAAATCGAATTTTTCAGATTAGAGTTCTATTTTTCACTCTCTCCATGCACGATTCTTCTTTAGGAAAATCGATTTTTCGATACGAATGAGATATTCATGTGAAACTTAATATGCGAAGGATACTAAGTTTCTTGATATTGTTGAATAGAAATCTAATAAATAGGATAAATTCGAGGATCCTAAGTAACTTTGTCAACAATATTAGGAATCTTCGCATATTAACTCTGATAGCCACCTGTCTGTGTTGTTTTAGTTTTCAGCTTTAGAATAAGGTGTGTGCGTCATTTGCCTTTAATATGACATCACACGAATTCAGCATGTTTTACTACCAACTTGCTATGAATCTGCTGTCAACGATTTATCGTTGTACATAAAGAGCAACATGACAGCAAATTGCCAACCACACACATGTCATAAATTTCAACAAAAATTCAACAGCATGTCGAAAATGGTTAAATATATATTTTACATTTTTAAGCCTGCCGCAGACGATGCGTTTTTCCTTACTGGATTTCTAACTGGATTTAAAACAACAAACATTAACTAATAGGCTACTAAGAGTCAGCGCGGTTATAAGTGCGCAAT
>QKQZ01001249.1:1492-26983 GCA_003595255.1 Solenopsis fugax | reverse complement strand
CAATTAATGCATAGTATTAATTTTCAGGACGTAACAGATACAATAGAATATTAAGTTTGTTCCTTTTAGTTCAATGTATGCAATGTTCCCATTGGAGGATTCATAGGAAATATTACGGAAACAGCAGATTCATAAATGAGCATTAGCTTAAGCATTACTTCGTAAAGACGATCTTATATCAAATAAGAACAACTTGAACAAGAACTTCTTCATCAAGCTCGCCTTAAGTCATAACTATGAAATGTACTACTATTGAGACGATTTTATTTGAATAAGACGATCTTCGCCAAGACGGTCTTAAGTGCTGATTTGATACTTGACTATGAATACCGGCCTCAGACACTCCACGGCGTTGTCGCCTTTCACGCTTCGTCAGGAAAAGACGGTGTCATCCGACACGCGCGAATAATATCGCGTGAACGCGTTGTGTTTGTATTAAATTCAAAAATAAACTATTCGAAACCACAGCGTGTGAATATTAAGTTATTCCTGCTGCAACAGTTATATTTCACACCAAGTTTTTTATATATTATAAAAATTTTTTAAAAAATCGGAAGAAAAAATGGGTTCTACTCCTATTATGTCGTTCCATTGATTAGTGAAACGACACGTTATTTTATCTGGAGGATAGATAATTTCCAATTTAGGACAATGCAGGATAGTGTCCCGCAATATGTCAAATGTAACCCAGTATACATTTAACAATTTTAAACGTTTTAAATTTTTGCATAGCGTTAGAGTTTTTAATTCACCATTGGTTAGTGTATGATTATAACTCAAGTCGATTTTTTCCAAGAGTTGACAAGAGGAAAACAATCTGTAGAAGCTATTCCTTAAGTCGGTTATGTTGCCTTCACGAACTAAATACCTAAACAAAAGTTATACGATTATTATAGTTATTTAATCGCAAACAGACGAACAATATAGTTATTTTAAGAAGCACACAAGACAGAAATAAATATATAAAATACAATGAAGGATAATACTAAAAAAAGAACTTTTATACCATATACGTACATGTTTCTAAAATTCACTTCCCTCAGATTCTTGCAATCGGCAAGAGCATCAATACCTCGCGATGTTAAACTTGTTCCTGCTAAATTTATCTTTTCCAAATTTGGACATGCAGTTTTCAATGTTATTGCAACTTCGTCTATATTTAAAACTCGATACATGCGTGCTAAATTTAAATCACGCATTTGTCGATTGTTCTGCAATATTTCGCAAAGAGTTTCGGTTCTTATGCCTTTTATGTTTTCAAGATGTAAACGCTCAAGAGATTTTAGATTTTTAAGAAAAGATAATCCAACGTCTACGCGACAACCATTTAAATCCAATCCTGAAAGAAATGTAGTTTGTATATATTTTATATCAGTCACACAATATTTACTCGTAATCTATAAAATTATTGTTTACCTTTTAACTTTTTACATATCTCTGAAATTTGAAGTACAGCAGAATTGTCGATAAATGGGCAGTAACTTAATCTTAAATCCGTTAAAAATTTACCACATGTAGCAAGAAATTTATTAAAGGTCGCAACCGAATGTTGACAGCAATATGACAGATCCAACTGTCTCAAATATTTACATCTGGGCGCAAAGTAGAGAAGTATATCATCGATATCAGAGCCCCAATATGTGTAATATATATTTCGTACGTTCAGACTTTTGTAAAGTTGAAAATCACGTGATAAATTATTCAGGCGTTTATTTACCCTACTTACATGGCATATTGATTTTAAATCTAAATTTCCCAATATTTTAATTATTATTTCATCCTGTAAAAATAAAATAGACAACCTCAGTACATGAGATAGCATTATAATAAATTAATACAGTGAAAAATAGACTTCTTGGAATACTTACAGGAAGTTCAGAAAAACTGCAAAGTGACGTCTTCTCAGATTTTTCCCATAAAAGTTTATCTTTTAAAAAAATATCTTCGAAAAACTTTTCATAATTCAAATAATTTTTATATGAAGTGCAATGCTTATACATTACCATATAACATTGCACACGATCAGGGATTATTTCCTGAGGTACATGCTTGTGATTGAGCACATCCTTATGGAAAGTATCTACTATGTCGCTGCAAATGTAACATTGTACCAAATTTATTTTTATTTCTAGGAGTATAAGAAAAGATTAAGAATATTATTACGTTTTCGGTTGCAGTCGGTTTGAACTATTGACACATACTGGACGGAGAATGCGGCTAATTACTTTTATTCCTGGTCTTAAGAAGCATGGAAAGAGAAACGTATGCGTATGTCGAAGATTGCATCTATCCTTGCAATAATCCTTACAAATTGGCAGCATCCGTTTGTTACTTCTCTTCGAATAATTTTCATCTTAGAATTAAGCTTATCCTTATGGATCTTGTTCATTATAGTATCACAATAGCGAACTGCGTGTAGTCTGCGCGTCGATTTACAACAAATTTGATCACATCTGACAGCAGAACCACGGCTATATGTGCATTAAGCTTAAAATCTGTAAGCGAAGCCTGTTGACATTTTAAGTCAGCATATTAGCAGCAAAAACCGAACAGGTTCAGCGATTAATCTGACGGAAGACGTAGCAGAAAACGAGCAGGAACTGCAAAATCCTGGTTGATTTCTGTCGCCAAATCTGTTGACACAGCATGCTAGTAGGCTTCGTCATATTTTGCAGTTTGTCCACATCATCAGATATTTCGGACTCTTTGCGCAATTTCCGTTGCTATTAAAAATTAGTAGAATGTTCTTTTCATAATTTGCTTTGCAACTCCTTCCACATCGTTTCTTTTCTTTTTATGTCTGTCAAGATGATTTCGACCCATACAGCAAACAATATTATAAAATGTTTCCAAAATATATTTTTTAAAAATATATATTATGAGAAGTATTTCAAAAAGCTTTTAACAATATAATGAAAAGATTTAAAAATGAAAATGGTAAAATTTTTAAGAACGTTTTAAAAATCTGTTAGAAATTTTTTCAAATTTATTTTCTCTTACCATTCAAAAAATATTATGAGAAATTTTTTAATAATATTTCGAAAATGTTTCAGCCAATAATTTCCAGAATATTTTAGAAAATATTTTTTTGACAGGATCTGGCGGACAAGGAAATATTTTAAAAATATTAAATCTTAATACAAAATGTTTTTAAAATATTTTTAAAATATTTTGAGCTGTACGGGTATGTTCCGTTTAGTAATATATTCTTTACTTTCTATATGGCCGGTTCCAGCACGTGACGCGGCTAATCTACCTCGGATTAAATTCAAACCCAATGTAATCGAAAACGTTATTAATGCCGATGATTGTTATACCTTTCACAAATGACGTAATGATTCCAACAATTCTGAATAACGTTTTCTGCTAAATAAGAACGTATAAGTGGACTTTTTTGTTGCAAAATATTTTTGTTTTCAAGTGCATATATATTTATTGCAAATTCAAAGATACGCCTTGGACGAAATGGCTGGCTAGGACTAATCTTGTCTAACAGTTCAAATAGCCAATATGGATTTGTTTGCTCAAGTCTTCTAGGAAGTATCAAGTCTGATGTACCAATAAGCATTACAGCAGTACGCTTCGAATACCGTAATAGCTCACACTCATATTCTAGTCTCAGCATTTTGGTTTTGAAGCAACATGGCCATAAAATAGGAGAATGTGGTATTTCTGCCGTTCCTGTTGTTCTATAAGTTTTCTCACAATCGTTATTTTCATCCCATAACAGAGACCAATTATCATCAGGGTCTTTAGCCCAAATTCGACGCATGCCCGTAAAGTCACCGAATACAGAGATTCTGAGTGGATATACAGCTTCGTGATACTCGAGATCTTCAAAGTAGAAAATACAATTATAATTTCTTTTAAATGGTAATATATCATCTTTAATAATAATTAAAATTATGAATTCAAATATTACGTACTAATACAATTTATCACGTCAGAATTCAACGAAGTACAAGACGATGGGCCTGCTGTATCCTGTGTGTGCTACATTAAAAATATTAAATAAAAAGAAATATCAAATTCCATCATCTTGCAGTATAAAATAAGAATATGATTACTCGGAAAAAAGGATTAGATCTGACCGAGCCAAATTATATCTCGGCTGATCAATTTGTATCTGGTCAAAGATGCTTAGGTATGGCTTCTCATATGTCTGCGTACTTAAGATCATATACATATATTCAATATGGTCATATATGTAACCATATTGACCCTTGATCACTAAACGTGGTATGTTTGCTGCGTGACAATATGCTACTCCGAGTTGGATCTCTTGTGAAACATGATTGAGAACTATATTACAGTGAGATAAATAAAGAGGATTGTAGAATATTCGAATATGTTATCTTATATCACAAACAGTACAGAGAACAAAACATAAAAAAGTGTTTCAGACGTGGCACCGAAAGCAAAAGGAGCATCGAAATATAGTTAAAATAGATAATTGATTAAAAAACAAAAGGCTCTAATTTTAAATTTACTATTCCAACAAGATTGAGTTTAATTGTTTCTTCATGGCGAATGATTTGGTTGGTTATTGCGCCAACATTCGCCGCGCGGCAAATATTATCGTGTACAGTGTATATGTGTAATTCTGTTGTATCCATACAATGCCAATTGTCGTAGAGATCGAGCTTTCAGAATAATTTTTACTTTTTACATTTCATATGCAACACTTGCGAAAGTATTCTGTAAAATAAAATGTTACTGCTGAAATATTTCTAATAATTCGTGAAATAAAATGTCACTGTAGAAATGTTTTCGAAATCAACATGGTTGTCAAAATGATACCAGTCCTAAAAAAATAATCTCTCCAAATATCAGCTCGATCGGGCAACGCGACAGGAACCTGTGCCTCAGCCTCGTTGAACATTTGAGTTCCCTTATGTTAAATTATCTTTATAATCAATTGGTTCTAAAGAGTATTTTTCCAAAAAATCGGCCCAGATAATTTTTTTTTTTTAGTATGTGTGCTTTTCTTTTTTGTATCGTTTGAGACCTTATATGTCTCAATAAAGAAATTAATTAACCCATACTCTATTGGCCTGGTACCGCTTAATCTTATGGTGAGGATCAATTTTGCTCTACATCTAAATGGCATAACAGGATTAATTTTATTTAACAAGTGTTAAGATTCTAATGATACAGTTTTGTTGACACAACCTTTTTACGTTCAGCAAAAAATGTATGTTTATTTAAACAAAAAAAAA
The DNA here is from genome assembly GCA_003595255.1 of Solenopsis fugax. Classification (NCBI taxonomy): domain Eukaryota; kingdom Metazoa; phylum Arthropoda; class Insecta; order Hymenoptera; family Formicidae; genus Solenopsis; species Solenopsis fugax. The sequence goes on along the minus strand of QKQZ01001249.1, from coordinate 21,764 downwards.
ACAAATTATATGCATATTTATAGCAAACAAAATTATTGTATTTTGGTAAAAATTACAGCGGATTATGAAGAAAGGAAAAGCCGTAAAGATTTGTTGATAATTATGATAAATTGACAGAGTATGAGGGTTTGCTAACGACTAAAATAAAAATAAATATTTATTACGATTCTTTTATTATTCCAGCTCGTAAAATTGATCCATGAATAGAAAAAGTTTTATTAGTATGTTTATGAGTCAAAATAAATGTCACAAGTTTAATAAAGTGGTTTTTTTCATTTAACATTGCATATTAATTACATTTTAAGCTAATTGTTAATCATTTAAACCACATTGAATAATTCTATGTCACATATTCGTATAGAAGAGCGAAGTATTTTTCATAATACTTATGGAATGTGTTTGCAAGTTCTGTCTATAAGAATGAGCACTTGAAATTAATCAAGGAGGTTCCAATAAGGAAAAAACAGAACAATTATTCGAGCCTTAATTAAAATTGTTTAGAAAATTAAAATTTTTGGTGTTTTATATGTATATTATAATTATAATTATTTTTTATTATGGTTACATTTTAAATTTGTGAAATGCTATTTAATTAAACTTAAAGCATAAAAGTATAGCAAGTTGCCTTCCAAATTATTTATTTACATGCCATCACTAATTTTTATAACTTAAACTTGATTGTCTACTGTAAATAAGCAAAATATGCAAGTTTCTATTACATTAATTACGTCATACGAAATAGTCGTAACATTTTTCTACATAAGATGTATCATTTTATTCATATATGTTAAGGAAGACGCCAGTGATGAAGACCTTAACTAATTTTTTGTTTTAAAAAATTTGATATGTCAAAGTTTTTATTACGTTATTTGTATGAATAAATAATTATACTAAGTTTTCATCGCTTAATTCTCCACAACATGGTAAAGTTATTTCAGAAGTATGGCTTATGTGTGGCATCTTTCTCCAACTTATCTTACAATTAGTGTATACATTATTTTTTACAATATTTTTAGAATGCAACAAACTTCGTTTTGTATGAGTCGTAACTTGAAATTATTCAAGGTAGTGACAATGACTCATAATTACGTTTATAATATAATTATAAAAATGATGTAATGTTAAATATAAACAATTGTTTTATTAAACATGTAAAATTCATTATGTTTGGAATTTTTGTGTCTCCCAAACATATTAATAACACTTAATTTTTGGAGTTTTTATAATCAGCTCGAATAATCAAAAAAACGTAATAATTATTTATTTTTAATTTAGTCATTAACAATTCCAACTTGTTTAAATAAGACGTGTAATATCTCAAACACGCAGAAAAATAAGACGCACACATAAAGAGAGAGAAATGCTTTAGTGTCTAATTTTTTGAAAAATACTTTAGAAATCAATATTAATAATTTTCACTCACCCGCAAAAAAACGGGCCACTAAATTTTACCATAATTTTTTAATATTTTCCAAAACCGGTAACTAAAAGGTATCGGATTGAGATGAAATAGGGCTCAAATTAAAACGTGAACATTTCTCTTGATATTCAAGAAAAATTTAATTAAGGACAATTTTCACAAAATGGCGGACATTGAATACAGACATTGAAAAACAGGAAAAAAATTGTAGAAAATTGTTAAAAATATGGATTTGTTCGAAAATTAATAAGCTTAAAAGCTCATACATTTTGCTAGGCAGCCGATTTCCCTGAGCAACGCAATAGTTTAAACAAAAAATTTTTTTCCTGTTTTTCAATGTCTGTATTCAATGTTCGCCATTTTGTGAAAATTGTTCATAATTAAATTTTGATTTTCTTGGATATCAAGGGAAATGTTTACGTTTTAATTTGAGCTCTTTTTCATCTCAATTCGATACTTTTTCGTTGAGTTACCGTTATTTAAAAATATTAAAAAATTGTGATAAAATTTAGTGGCCCGTTTTTTTGCGGATGATTGTAGAATATAAGGGAATTCGAATTTAATATATTAGAACTCAAATGTTCAACGCGCTTAAGACATGGGTTCTAATTGTTCAATCGCTCTGAAATTGAAGAAAATTTTTTTGCGAATTGGAACCATTTTGGTGATTCTTGCAGGAAAATATAATTGTTAAAACATTACAACATTCTATAACATAGTATATAAAAGGTATTGAATTTAACTTTTTTGTTAATAAAAATAAATTATGATAAAGATTTAATTTGGAAGAGAAAAATACCTTTTTATAAACAAAAAATGTTACTTAAGTATATAGGATAAAGTTATAAGTGTAAATTTTTAGAAATAGTTGTATACTAAGCTTATAGGTGGCGATTAAATAAGAATAAAAAGAGATTTGTGCTTTCTCGTCTTTGAAAAATAAAAAATTCTCAATTTATTATTATTTAATAGATTGTGTTAAAAATTTTTTTAGTTGTTTGCAGTTTTATAAAAATAATAATAGAAATATTACTAATTTAAATAAAATAATAACCATTTTTATAAATTGAAAACCTTTGATAAATATTTTAACTGATTAAACTTGATTATGTCTGTTTATAATAACTTAATAAAAATTTGCGGACCTAGCTGATCTGATAAATCTGATATAATCATATATTTGCAGATTTAATTCTTTTTTCCCAAGAATGATACTATTAAACATATACATATAAATGAAAAACCTTACTTCTTCATGTCTATCACATGAACGGATTGTATTAGGTGGACCAATCATGTTAAAAATGTTACAATGCTCCTTATCGTACACATGTGAATAACTAAAGCTTTTTTTTGCAAATTGAAAAAAAAAGTGAATAGACATATGTGTATCCTTCTTAGTATTACAACCTGGAACGATCAATTTTTTGGAGGATACAAAAGGATACATATATTGACTAGTATAATTATCCATTAATTGAAGGTAGTTGAATCTCTCTCTGAAAAATGATGAAAAATATGAATAACCGGAAAGGAATGCCTCTTATCTGTTCATATTAATAAATATATATTTATGAATGAAAGAATTCGAAGTGTGATCTTGAATAATCTTATATGGCCATATATGATGATATATGATTATATTATTTTTATAAATCCTATTTAAATATAACCTTATATAGCTATTTATAATTTATATTCTTGTATACCCTCGATGATTTTTGATTATAGGAAAGTATATTTATTTCATCAGTTGTAATTATACATGAACATATGTACATGGATCGATCCATAAGTTTATCAGATGTTTTATAATGTTCTTCTAACATGTTATTATTACAATTTCTACAAACTTTAATGTATATAAGCAATAAAAATTACAATTTGTTACAGGAATAAAGAAATTTTTTATTTAATATATTTTTATCATAACGTTTAACTGGTTAAAAATATTTTGTATTTTAAGAATTTTGTATATAACATATGCAAACATTATAAATAACATAACAATTTTTATGTAATGTGGCATTTAACAAATGTATTATCATCTAACCGACTCTTATGAGTTTTAAAATTTAATAAATGCTATCAGTTACATATTATTTTCATGTAAGCAGTGAAATTACATGTAACAATTTGGGCAAATTGATATATAATATATATTATATATCATTATTACAAATAAATATATATGTATATATTGTATTATTTAGCAAACATGCATGGATAATTTTATTTGAATATATATAATTATATTTAATAATATATAATCAGATTATAATACGACCTTTCAAATTATAAACTTATTTAAATATATATCTCCTGAATATGTCATTAGATAATCTTATATTATCATATATGGCAACTTATGTAAGCTTTTATTCGGCCAAAATTCATATATGAGCACATAGAATACTTCTAATATTGGCATATAAGAGGTATTCCTTCAAGGATAATAAATTTTTAGCATATGCTAAAATGCTGTATAGTATTACATTATTTTTAAACAGGGCAGCGTTCCAAAGTAAAAAAAAAATTTATATATAATTCTACATAACTTTATATAATTATAGTACACTTTTCATATATATTTACATAATTATAATTATATATGAAATATGTCAATACACATGTATTAATGTAAAATATATACAAATAATAATACATATTTTATATATAATTAAATATAATTATGCATCTTTTATATAAATATTATTATAATATAAAATTAAAAATTTTTTTCTTTTCTTTACCCTGTGTAAATAATGGAAATCGATTTGCTCACATCGTCAAATGTCTAAGATTGTCTATTGTTTATTAGTTGTTCAAATGGAAAAATTCCAAGGTTTGGAATAAATGGTTAATCGCAACGTGGTCAAATGGAACGCATCCCGTCCTTCATTCCGATAATGTGATATGCTTAAGAGTCAGCAGGAGAGTCTATGAACATAGGATAATATCAATGAAAGACAAATTTTAATTCAACAACATTAAAATACTGCGAAAATAATTACGTGTAACAAGGATATTTCAACGCCTCCTATTCATAAAATGCTAATTCCAACAAGAGTGTTATATCATGTCAAATCGCGCTTTCGTGCAATACGATGCCAACTGAAGCTTCTGTACAATAAAATTCTAACTCACGCTTCCGTGCAGTAAGATGCTAATTCGCGTATCCGTTTAATAAGATATCAACTCAAGCGTCCATGTAATAAGATGCCAATTATTCAGCATTATAGTCCTAGGCTGTGTTCCGATATTTACTGCAAGTACTAAAAATCTACAGTATACGTAACGTAGACTATAGATTTTCAGTACTTGCAGTGAATGTCGGAACGCAGCCCTAGTTTCAATGTTTACTATTTTCTTCGATGTGAGCTTGTTTTTCTCCCTTCCGAGTTTGTGTATATTCTTTATTTGATTTATTCTTGGTATCTCTTTATTATATACTTATGCTCTTGCGATTATTTATTAATAAATTGTTATAATTATTAATTACTTTAAACAGGTGTTTATTTGATTTATAGATTTAAAATAACGTATTTATAAATAAGTAAATCGTTAGAAGTTTGATTTGTATGTACAAATAGTGGCAAAAAAGTGTAATAAAGAAGTTTTTAAATTTGTAAAATTTTTAAATCTACAATAGACTCTCTTAAATCAACAGCAGAACTTATGTATTAATTGTAAGTATATCACACAGAAGCGCGAATTGACATCATATTGCACGAATACTTGAGTTGGTATCTTATTGAATGGACATGCGAATTAGCATCTTACTGCATGGAAGCAAGAGCTGGTATTTTATTATATGGAACTGCCAGTTGGCATCTTATTATACAAAAGCGTGAGTTAGCATCTTATGGCACGAAAGCGTGAATTGGCACATTATAACATTTTCGTTTGAATTAGCATTTTATAAATAGGAGGCGTCGATTTGTAATAATCCTGAGAATCACTATAGGATACAAAACAATTTTTTTAGGTATAGAAAGGCAAAATAAAAATTTGATTTGGTATCTTACTTGATCTGCACCATAGTATACAGTTAAGATACAGATAATCTTATTTATTATAATATTTTAAAGAATAAATTTCAAAATCTGGCTTTGTAAGCATATTTTCGTTAGCTTGGTCAAACATAAGCTAAACGAAAATTTAAAGCAAAATATTGCTTTATGAGACAAAATATGTTTAAACACGTTTACATATGCATTAATTATTGAATAAGAAGTTGAAAAGAAAATATCATTTGTTGTAATATTCTTACATACACATATAAGAATGAAATAATTGCGAAATTATCTCTGTCGGTCATTTTTCCTTTTCATAAAAGCAAAAGCCGGATAGGTAAGAAATCTATTTCTTCTCTGAGACAAAAATATGATTAAGTATCACGATAGGCACGTTGTCCGAATATTGTACAATAATAGCATCACGAATAGATGAAAATTTTGTAATAATTGTGCTATAAGATGATACGTCATAATCTTATCAAAATAAAGTTTCTAAATAGTATTTGTCAAAAGTTAGACGAATTTAAGTTTGAGGTATAAATATTTTACAGCTATTTAGGAAATAGTTTGATTTTTTAATTAAAAACTTTATTAAAAACTTAAAGTTACTTAAAATTAAAAGTTAACATGCTGAATGTGTAATACTTCGTGCTGCAATATTTCTTCATTATAATTTAGAAATTATTATACATTTTTGTAAATATGTATATGGATTACTAATATGTATATGGATTACTTCTAAGTTTTTTATGTATAATACGACAAAAATATATTTTTTTCAATTATTAAACAAGTTTTTCTAAATTTAATTTTGCATATATCTCATTAATATGAATAGACATATCGTCATAGTTTTGCCGAAATGCTTCTTTGAAATTAATTACGCTAACCGCTAAAATATCAATATTTGACAAAAAGTCAATATTATTATATAATTATACATATATCTGTTTTGTTAAATGTACCTACATAATTGCAAATTATAATTTTTATTTAAGATTTTGACATATAATTTAATAAATGTTTCGGGGTACAGATATAATATATCTGCGCTACGAATTAAGATTAACAAAATATAATTTTCCTGTTTCTTCTGCAGACTCTTAATAGATATCACTTTACGATTTTTTATTCTACGCTAGTTCACTTGCGATGAAATGAATTATATTATAGCTAACTTACTGAATTTTGTGGTCTCGTCTGATCAACTCCGTCCATCTTATTCAAAAAAAATTATAAAGGTCCTCTGTTCCCTTTTTTCGCACACCAATTGCACAATACAATAGGAAAAGTATTTGATTCACTATTTGTTCTTAGTATCGAATGTTGCATTTAAATCTGCACTCAGAATGCATTAAATAATTTGTTTAAATCTGTGAACAGTTTCATAATTCTATTTTAAGTTAAAGACAATATCAAATAATGTTTCAAGTATTAAATTAATTTTAAACTTTCATTCAGCTAGTAAAATGATCATACATATGAGCATCTTGAGATTTTAGTAAAAGAGGCATTTCAAGATTTAAAAAAATTGATTTTCTGTTCGTTGCATTTTACGAAAGTATATACTTTTAAGAATCTATTCTAAAATTTTTATAAAAAGATTTAAAGTATTACGGGAGTTACAGTCTATTATTCGAAGTGGCATTCAGTTCAATCTATCAAAATCTGAGCGCTCACCGTAATTCCCCAAGATTTAATTCAATGTAACGGTCTTAATTAAGAACAGCTAGGTAGCTTTTTGAATATTGGAATTAGTTTATGTGTGTATATTTGATGTTTATAAAAAAAACATAGTATATACCATATATCAAAATTTTAATCTTATTGCTTTATTAGAAGACAGAATTCTATGAAACGTTATATTTATATAAAAATTCAATTGTAATATATTCTATTAATCCAAAAGAAAATAACGAAAATTGTAATGTCTAGTTAATTTTTGAGTAACGGTAACGGTAACGAGTATTTTCAGAAAATAACTTTCCAACTGGTTATAAAAATTACAATTTTCATTATTTTGACTTGGAAAAATTACAGTTTATATTAATAAAATATGTATTACTATATGTGTGAATCAAGTTTGAATTTAACCTGCATAATTTAAATTTATAAATATAGCCTTTTTTTAGCACGCAAAACGATGATGCCACCTTTAAACAATCTTAAATATGATTATATGATAAATACTATTCCATGGCTATGATCACTATTACTTTTCCAGAACTAATACTTTGTTCGCACACAACTCTCTAAATACATAGTACTGTTCACCACGTGTTTGACATCTTAATATTACGAATTGATACATCAACTTGATAAAAGGCATTATATTTTGTAGTGTAATTTAATTAGAAAATAAATATTTACCTTATTTGCCTTTTAATCACTGTATTTGTATATAATTTTAGTAAGAATAAATTTTTTCCTTTTGCAAGCAAAATGTATCACGGACTCCTTTTCAGTGTTTTCAGTTAGGTAGCCAGCGGAAAAATGAAACGTAAGCCAAGTGAAAGCTGCGCTGCTTTCAATGAACATCATGCGCACATACCTGTGTTAAGAACAAAAGCATTCCACAAAAAACATCATTTGTCACGAAGGACTATAGCATACTATGGGCACATTTTCCTTTGTACATTGCTCACTGAATGGCTTAATGTGATTGATTGGATTTAAAGGTAATACTCAATCATTCAACTGCTACATTGGTCGTTTGAAACGTTTTGAGTTTCAACATAAAGATGGTATTATTCATCAAAACCATTCGGAATACAATCGTACATGCTTTGAAAGATACCTGAGAAAATTGTAGACATTTTGATTCACAGTCATTTATTTGTGCCAGTAAATACCGGTTTTTTTTATAAAAATGGGAAAAAGTTGAATATCCCCAAGCAGAACGAGTAACAGTAACGTCTAATCAAGGTAACATCAAAATAAATCATGATTGATCGAAAAGTGACTTTTAATGTAATCATTTTGCAGTCGCTTTGACTTTATTTTGATGACTTCCTATTCTGCTTGTGATCGTGCCGTGATTAAATTCTTGCATTGGAATTTCAATACGCCTGCGCAAATTAATCAAGAATTTCTCAATTAGAATATGTATTGGCTAATTTCCAGGATTGGATAGTATCTATAATAACTGGTTGAAAAGTTAAAATGTAAGTAATAAAGTTGAAAAGTTAATAACTTTTAACTTAATTTAGTTAATTTTTAATAATTTAATTTCTAACTTTAATTAGTTATTTTTGAAATACATAAACTTTAATTTATCACTTTTATTTCTAAGTTTAATATTTATCCATGTAAAAGGAAAAAAATTGTAAAAGAAAAAGACATTCACATATAAGAAATAAAAATTTTTCGTTATTTCACACAAACTTAATTTACAAATAAAATTTTAAGTTTCTTTGATGATCCATATTATAATTGTTTTGAGTAATTTAACTTTAAAAAAATTATGAAATTGTTATTTAATGTGAATAACTGTTTTTCAAAATTAACTTCTAATTAACTCAAGTTAATTTACTTCTGACGTAACTACTTAGTTTTTTGTTTATATAACTTTTAACGTAACTAAATTAACTAGCGTAAATAATTTTTATATAACTAGCGTAAATAATGTTTATATAAATTTTAACGTAACTAAATTAACTAACGTAAATAAATTAGCACTAAGATCCAGCTTGACCGTACAAGGCGTTCTTATTTCAATTTGTATGTATTACATTAACGGTCGAATATCTCCAATAACTAAATTAATTTTGTAAACCATTAACTTTAACTTAATTTAGTTAAAAGAATGTATTAACTTACCCAACACTGCTAATTTCACGTTATCACATTGCAAACGCGTTTATTAATAGTATTCGTGCTGTACCTTATAGAAATGAACTATTGAAAAGCCAATAATCATTATTGGCTTACAATAGTGATTATTCATTCTCTAATATTGATTATGTAACATCCAATAATCGGATTATTCGTAATAATCCCTCTCCAATAGTTTTTGAGTGAGCGATTATTGATTTCATAATTAAATTATTTGCAATAATCACAGTTCAATAGTTTTTAACTGAAATGATTATTGATTTCTAATCAGATTATTTGCAATAACCCTTACGAAGAAGAACTACTGCCAGCTCTGTGGTTATTACAGATAGCTGTATGATTATTACAGGCCGCTGTGTAATATTCACTGTTGATACTACTAGCTGCTTGTGTAGTAGCTATTTTGTAATGGATTACACACCGATATTTATTCGCTTTTTGTATCACTAGAATGCTTACAGTGGCGTGTAATAACTACTGAGGTTGCGCAGATTTATTACTGGTACGCAGATATTACTGATACCACTCACATACTTAAATATGTATTATACCATTTTCCCTCAAAACAAGCAATATAGGAAATATTGAAAAAAATCTTTCGCAAAAATGACCAAAAAAAATTAAATTAAATTATATGCGTACATTATATTGGATGGTGTCAATATCGATATGTAGAATTAATATACCTCTGATGATTTTAGATGACTGAATAATTTTAGTGTATTCGTGGCTTATTAATTCCTTTATTAAAATCCAAGAATTAATTTTTTTGTTTAGATTCAATACATATATATATCTTTCAATGAATACAATAAAGATCTTAAAAATAGATATAATGTGGTTATAAAGAAATATTTACTCCATTTTAATTTACTTGTTTTATTCGTCTCTGACATACATATAAATTATATTTATATTTTAATCGGTTTCTACGGAATTAACGAGAGGTATTATTTTCATCGCTTAATACAATTATCGTTATTTGCAGATAAATAAGCAGGAATGTTAATACATTTGTTTTTATCGCAGAACACAATATGCATTTGATATTGTCTGTGTTTTTTACGACGTATGAGAAATGATTCGACGATACGTATTTATTATTACATATTTCATCACGTAGTATTCGCAATTCTTTACAAACTAATAGCTGTTTCTTTTCGTTATAATTACTAAATATACCAACGAAAATAAAAATATATAAACATGAGATTTTTTATTTATATATTCTAATAAAACGATTTTGAAAGCGAGCATTCGAAGTTGGGTTAGAAGACAAAAATGCATTCTGATATAGTGCATCTGATAGTTTTAATTATAAAAATTAATTGTAATAACTAATACACAATTAAGGAATTGATATTATTTTGTTTCTGTTCTTGAAAACAGATTTAGTTTGTATTTGACACCACTCTGGCGACAAATCTAGTTTGCGATTGGCATAACACAAATCTATAGGCGCTTTACAGTAAATTGATAGATCTGCTCAGGGTTTATTGCATCGCATATTTATCGCAGGGTTTATTGTCGTCGCATTGCTATTATAAGACTTGCTCTGGTGTTGTTTGGCAGCCAAATGTGATCTTCAGATTTGATTTACATTGGAGATCAACTGAGGACACAGTTTGGCTGTACATTTGTTTCCCGTTTAGCAATTTCCCAATAACCAAAATGGTTGCTATTATATTTCGCACCAGTATTTTATAGTAATTGTTAATTATCAAAAGAAAGAAATGGTTATATGTTGATATCTTTCGTTCCATTGATTAATCAAATGGTTCATTACTGTATGTGGAAGATAGATATTTTCCAATTTAGGACAATGCAGGAAAATTTCTAAACATATGTCAGGTGTTACAGAGGGTACTTGTATCAACATTAAATATTTTAAATTTTTGCATAGCGTTAGAGTTTCTAATTCATCATTGGTTAGTATATGATTATAACTCAAGTCGATTTTTTCCAAGCGTTGACAGGAGGAAAACAATTTATGGAAGCCATTCCTTAAGTGCGTTGTGTCTTCACAAATCCACCATCTAAACAAAAGTTATATGATTATTATGTTTTTTAATAGCAAACAGACAAATAATATAGTTATTTCAAGAAGCACGTAAAACAGAATTAAATATATAAAATACAATGAAGGATAGTAATAAAAATAGAACTTTTGTATCATATACGTACATGGTTCTAAAATTCACTTCCTTCAGATTCTTGCAATCGGCAAGAACATCAATATCTCGCATTGTTAAACTTGTATCTGTTAAATTTATCTTTTCCAAATTTAGACTTAAAGTTTTCAATCTTATTACGACTTTGTTTATTTCAAAAAATGAGAACGTGTATGCTAAATTCAAGTCACGCATTTGTTGATTACATTGTAATATTTTGTAAAGAGTTTTGGCTCTTATGGCTAATACGTTTTCAAGATGTAGACGCTCAAGAGACTTTAGATTTTCAAGATGAGATAATCCTTTGTCTTTTAAGAGATTACAACCATTTAAATCCAATCCTGAAAGAAAAGTATATTGTACATATATTATTGTACATATATTGTACATATATTATTTTTATATCAGTCATACAATATTAACTAGTAATTATTACAATTATTGTATTATTAATTATTGTATATGCATACCTTTTAAATTTTTGCATATCTTCGAAATTTGAAGTACAGCAGAATTATTGATAAATGGGCAGTAACTTAATCTTAAATCAGTCAAAAGTTTGCCACAAGTAGTAAGAAATTTATTAAAGGTCGCAACAGAAAAGTCGCAAAATGACACATCCAACTGTGTCAAATATTTACATCTAGGTGTAAAGTAGAGAAGTATATCATCGAAATCAAAGCGCCAATACGTGTACAGTATATTTCGTACGTTCAGACTTTTGTAAAGTTCAGAATTTCGTGATAAATTATTCAGTCGTTTATTTACTCTACTTACACGGCATAATGCCTTTAAATCTAAATCTTCCAATATTTTAATTATTATTTCATCCTGTAAATATAAAACAAACAACTTGAGTACATGAGAAAACATTACAATAAATTAATACAGTGAAAAAAAGACTTCTTGGTATACTTTACAGGAAGATGAGAAAAACTACAAAGTGACCGTTTCTTGGATTTTTCCCATAAAAGTTTAATATCTTCCAAAAACTTCTCATAATTTAAATAATTTCTATATGAATTGTAATGCTTATACATCTGTATAGAACATTGTGCATGATCAGGGATTATTTCATGAGATATATGCTTGTAACCGTGCACACCCTTATGGAAAGTTTCTACTATTTCGCTGCGAATATAACATTGCAAGAAATTCATTTTTATTTTTAGGAGTATAAGAAAAGATTGAGAATATTATAATCCATTCGATTGCAGTGGGTTTGGACTATTGACTGGACAGAGCGTGCGGCTAATTTCTTTTATTCCTTGTCTCAAGAGACTTAGAAAATAAAACGTATATGTGGAAGAACGTATCTATCCTTCTAGTCATTGTTGGACGAATTTTATTTCAGGAGAAAGGGAATAATATTAATGTTTTAAGTCAGAATCCTCTATACATTAGCATTTAGACTTATAAATTGGCGGCATCCATTTGTTCCTTCTCTTCGAAAATCTTATTTCACATCTTAGAATTAAGCCTCATGGATCGTGATCATTATAATATCACAATAGCTAATTGTGTGTAATCTGCGCGCCGATTAGCAGCAAATTCGATCTGATTCGTCTTATTATTATTTTCGTTTATCCACATCATCAGATATTTCAGACTCTTTGTTCAATTTATTTTTTTTATGGTATTAAAAATTAGTAGAATGTTCTTTTTATAATCTTTTTTGCTACTCTTTCCACATCGTTCCTTCTCTTTCTACTTGTCAAGATGAATTCGATCTTACCCATACAGCACACAATATTATAAAATATTTCTTAAAAATATTATGAAAAATATTTAAGAAAGTTTTTAACAATATTTTAAAAAGATTTTAAAAAATAAAAATGGTAAAATTTTTAAAAATATTTTAAAAATCTGTTAGCAATATTTTCAAATTTACTTTTTTGTACCACCCAAAAAATGAGAAATATTTTAATAATATTATGAGAAGATTTCTGCCAATTATTTCTAGAATATTTTTGAAAATATTATTTTGGCAGGATCTAACGTACATAGAAGTATTTTAAAAATATTTTGAGCTGTACAGGTATGTTCCGTTTAGTAGTATATCCTTTACTTTCTAATTGGACGGTTCCAGAGCACGTGACGCGTCTAATCCACTTCGAATTAAATTCAAACCCAATGTAATCGAAATCGTTATTAATTGTCGATGATTGTTATACCTTTCATAAATGACATAATGATTCCAACAATTCCACTGAATAACGTTTTCTTCTAAACAAGAACGTATAAGTGGACTTTTCCGTTGCAAAATATCTGTGTTTTCGAGTGTATCTATATTTATTGCAAATTCAAAGTTATGCGATGGACTGTTCCAGCGGCTAATCCACCTCGGATGGCAAGGACTGATCTTATCTAACAGATCAAATAAACAATCTGGATTTGTTTGCTCACTTCTAGGAAGTATCAAGTCTGTTGTACCAGTAAGCATTACAGCAGTTATCTTTGAATCCCGTAATTGATCACAGTCATATTCTAGTCTCAGTATTTTGGTTTTAAAGTAACACGGCCATAAAATAAGAGAAAGTGATATTTCTGTACTTCTAAAATTTATCTCATGACAATCATTATCCCATATCAGAGACCACTTATCATCAGAGTCTTTAGCCCAAATTCGGTTTCCTATAATGTCACCGAACACAGAGATTGTGAGTGGATATACAGCTTCGTGATACTCGAGATCTGCAAAGTAGAAAAAAACAATTATAATTTCTTTTCAATGGTAATGTATCTTCTTTAACAATATCAAAAATTTATTATTTTAAATATTACATACTAATAAAATTTCGATGGATCTTCATTTTTTCACATTCTATCACTTTAAAATTAAAAAAAGCAGATGAATGTCCTCTGTCCTGCATGAGATTTGTGTGCTATAATAAAAATATTAAATAAGTAAAATATCAAATTACATCATTTTGCAGTATAAAATAGGAATGTGATTACTTAGAAAAAAGGATTAGATCTGATCGAGTCAAATTATATCTAGGCTGATCAACTTATTATATCTGATATAAAATACTTAGATATGATTTTCTCATATGTCTCCGTACTTCTGGTCATAAATGTTCAATATGGTCATATACAATAACCATATTGACCTTTGATCATTAAATGCGAATTGTTTGCTGTGTGACAAGGTGCTACTCCAAATTAGATCTGTCGCGAAGCAGAATTGAGGACTGCATATGTGTAATTCTACTACACTCATACAATGTCAATTGTTGTAGAGTGCTTTTAGAACGATTATTTTTACCTTTTACATTTCAGATGCAACACTTGTGAAAGTATTCTGTAAAATGAAATGTCGCAATAAAAATATTTTTGACATCAAAATGGTTCTCAAAATGGTTCTAGTCATAAAAAAATTCTCTCCAAATATCAGCTGGACTGAGCAACGTGACGGGAACCTGTGCCTCAGTCTCGTTGAACATTTTAGTTCCGTTATATTAAACTTTCTAAATTTTTCACATATAACTAATGTAACTGTATATAATTATATATAAAAAATTTTTTACCGTGTAGATGACTTTTCTTTTTTGTAGTATGCAGGCTTTGGTTTTCTGCATCGTTTAAGATCTTATACGTTTCATTAAAAAAATTAATTAAATTGTTAATGATCAAAATAGAAATAAATATTTGTTTTAATTTTTTGATTATTCGAGTTCGTAACATTGATCTATGGATAGAAAAAAATTTATTAGTATGTTTATGGGTCAAAATAAATGTCACAATTTTAATAAAGCGGCTTTTTACATTTAACATTTTATAATATCTATATTTTAAGGTAATTGTTAATCATTTGCACCACATTGAATAAATTTAAGTTGCTATCCATGCAAAAGAACGAAGTATTTTTCATAATACTTAATAAACTGTAGAATGTTTTTAAAAGTTCGTTCTATTAGGGTAATGATTTGAAATTATTCAAAGAGATTTCACTTACGAAAAAACACAAAACATATGGTAAGTTTTTTAATTCATCGATTGATCAATCGCATTATGCGCAAATGCAATTTTGTTCTATAAAAGCTGCATTTGCGCATAATGCGATTGATCAATCGATGAATTAAAAAATTCGCCCATAATTATTTCGAGTCGTCATTAAAATGGTTTAAAAAATAACTTCTGGTGCTTTATATATTATAATTACAAGTATTTTAAATTTGTGAAATGCTATTTGAATATATAAAAGTATAGAAAGTTGCCTTTCAAATTACCTATTTATATTCTTTCACTTATTTTTAAGTTTTCATGATTTAAATTTGATTATCTACTGTAAATAAGTAAAAATACAAGTTTTTATTATACTATACGAAATAGTCGTGACATCTTTCTTTATAGGAAGTGTCACTTTATACAAATAGATTGTGGGAAGACGCTAGCTTTGCAGGCCTTAACTAATTTTTTATTTTCAAAAATCTGATATATCAAAGTTTTAATTACGTTATTTGTATGAATAAATAACGTAATGGGTCTCAAGAATATTATATTAACTTTTCATCGCTTAATTCCATAACATGATAAAGTTATTTTAGAAGAAAGGCATAGGTGTGGGGATCTTTCTCCAATTTATGTTAGTATAAAAGCCGTATGCACTATTTTTCATAATATTATTGGAATGTTGCAGCAAACTTTGTTTTGTATGAGTGACTTGAGTCGTGACTTAAAATTATTCAAGGTAGTGCCAATGACTCTTAATTATGTTTATAATGTAATTATTAAAAGTTAATGTTAAAATAAAAAATCCCGTTTTATTAAATATTTGAAATTCATTACGTTTAGAATTTATTTTGTCCTCCAAATGTATTATCACTTTTCCAATTTATAGATCAATCTTAGCTCAAATAATCAAAAAACATAATAACTATTTGTTTTTATTTTAGTCATTAACAATTCACCTGCTTGTTTAAATGAGACGTGTAATATCTTAAATAATGCAGTAAAGCAAGATACATTAAAAAAGAGAAATGTCCTTTAGTTCGATTTTTGTGAAAAATACTTTAGAAACTACGTTGATAATATAGAATATAAGGGAATTCGAGTTTAGTATAAGAAAGAGAAAACTCAAATGTTCAATGACCATAAGGTATAGGTTTTCGTTGTTCGGTTGCGCTGAAATTCGGAAGAATTTTTTTTGTGGATTGAAACTATTTTAGAGAATTTTGCGGGAAAAATTCAACTGTTGAAAAATGAAACCATCCAATAACATAGTATATAAAAGATATTCAATTAAACATTTTGATGAATAAAAATAAATTATGATAAAGATTTAATTTGGAAAAGACAAGTACCTTTTTTATAAACAAAAAAATATTAGTAATATGGATAGAATAAAAGTTATACAATATAAATTTTTTATTCAACGATACTTAGTATAGTGTAAGCTTATAGATGATTAAACAAAAATAGAAAAGCATTGTGTCTTATTTCGTGTTTTTTTTAATTGAAAAATGCAAAATTTATTATTTAATAGATCACGTTAAAAAATTTTGAAGTTATTTACAGTTTTATATAAATTACTGACTTGAATAATTATTATAAACTGAATGTATTCGATAAATAATTTATATCTGAATAATCCTGGTTATATTTGTTTACATCTGGCCTGAGGTCTAGCCAGATCTAATAAATTTGATATGATCATATATTGGCAGATTTAATTCTTTTTTCCTAGGAATGATACTGGTAAACATACTTGGCCGAAAAACTTTTTTTCTTCATATCCTTCACCTGAACGGAATGTAGGTGGTCCAGTTATGTCAGCAACAGAAATGCTTTCAATGTTTTCACATAAATAACTAAAGCTCTTTTTTGCAAATTGATAAATAAGCTCAGTAGACATATGAATATCTTTAGTATCTGAACCTGGAATGGAGAATTTGTCGACATAAGGATATCGACTAATGTTCTTATATTGTAAAGGACGACAGTTGAATGTCTCTGACATATTCTCTCTCTGAAAAATTATGAAAGATATAAATAATACCCGGAAAAGAATATCTCTTATTTGTGTGTGTGTGTGTGTGTGTGTGTGTGTGTGTGTGTTCATATTAATAAATATGTATTTATTGGAAGAAGAATGGGAGTATGATTTTGAATAATCTTATATGCCTATAAATGAAAATATATGCTGTGTTTGCCTATGTATATAAAATTATCTAGATAATCGTTGAGATAAAAAAATAGCTTTATCTATCTTTTTATAAATTATTATGATATGTGTATATTATCTTTATCTTTATCTTACAATAGATAAGAGAAATATTTTCTTTTCCAATTATTTAAGATAATGCGAATAACGGGAATGAGAAGTAGTGTCTGTAGTCTCAGCCTCCAGTTATCATTTATTCTAATAGATTTTTTTAAGAGTTGTATTCTGAAATTCATTGCCAGTACTGAAAATTTATAGATAACGTAATATGAAACTATAGGTTCGTAATATGACTATAGATTTTTAGTACTGGCAGTATGTATCGGATCATATATCAGATTAACAGAAATGCAATATAAAATTTGCCCCAAACCTATAAATTCGAAAACATTTATAAGAAATTTTATCAGTCATTATATAATGTGAATTATGTTTATATATTTCTTCTATTTTAACTCTGATTTTTATTTGCGTATTGATTTAAATTCAATCCGAAATAAAAAAATATTTTTTGTTAGATTAAATTATTTGAAGAATATTGTTTTTAAAAAAATATTGATTTAGAATTAAAAGTATGAGAATATTTTATATCCTAAATTTTAAATTTATCAGGACACATTTTGGATATAGAACTTGTCAACTATTCAAGAATTGTATGAGAATTATGAAATTATGTATCTTTGTCAGATTACGGTCTTTAAGGGCTTGTATTAATAATGGGTTAATTCTACCACATTTAAATAGAATATCTATGCTCAGATATGTCAACTTATATCAGGATTCTTCTATCAGGAAACTTATTAGAATAAATAACTGATATATTAGGAGAATTTTATAGATTAAACCCTGCAACGCTTATAAGCATTTGTATTTAGCCAGAAACGAATTATTTAATCTATGTAAGATTATCTCTAATGTTCTTCCTATCTCAACGGTCAATATCTTCTTTGGGTGTCAAGAAATAGACAATAATAAATTTTTGACTAGAAAGACATAGAATTGACAATGAGATACGGTTACTTACAGAGAGACACAATAAACGAAACATACAAATTACAAAATATCAAACTGATCTCTTATGGAAATGTATGAAAATACAACTGTTAAAATTAATAATAATGATGAGTCCAGAGAAACAAAGACATTAATCACACAAAAAAACTTCCATTTCATGGCTTGCTACTTTTATTTTTATATTTTTTAAAGATTTTTTTGTTGACCACATATTATCATTTTATCATTTATTTTCATTTCTATATCGATTAAATTTTTTTAAATAATGTAGAGGTAAATTTTGAATATTGTTAAATTTAGCTGAGGATGGTTAAGTTAAACCAAAACGTCCTGTAATTAAATAAACAATTAATTAAGTATATATATATAAATAATATCTGTTTGATATTCGTTAATTGATCTTTTACAAGTGTTGTTTTTATTGCTTTTGTTACATTCAAGCCGGACTTTAATATCGTTTTTAATTTAAAAAAAATTGATTTTTTGTTCTTTGCATTTTATGAAAGTAAGTACTTTTAAGAATCTATTCTAAAATTTTTATCGAAAAATTTGGAAAATTTTGAAAATTACAGCTTATTATTCGAAGCGGCATACAGGTAAAAATTGGAGGGTTCACATTGGTTCACATCGGATCTCTTCAAGTTTCGATACAATCTAACGGTCCTACCAGCAGGTAGCTATAGGTTTTTAAATACTAGAGCCTGTTTGTGTGTATATTGCTGCGTTCAGGAATACACACCGAGTGCCTTAGGTATCGTTTTATCTTTTGTTGTTCACTGAATGCTAAACAAGGATAAAATGATACTTTAAAATACTCGATATGTATTGCTGAAAGCAGTCTATGTGTGTGTGTTTCTTATGTATACATAATATGTAAAAAGTTAGTATATATCAAATTTAAAATCTTATTCCTTTACTAGAAGATAGAATTCTATGATACGTTTTATTTATATTTAAAAGTTTGTTTATAATATTTTATTAATCTAAAAAGAAGGTAACGAAAACAGCGACTCTTTAATTTTTGAATAACGGTAACGGTAACGAGTTACTTTCATAAAATAATTTTTCCAATCTTAGCCATAATTATCACAATATTCATTACTTTGACTTGCAAAAATTCCTGAGTATATTAATAAAATATGTACTATTATTATATGTATTAAGTTTCAAATCAATCACCTGCATATAACTTAAAAATTTATAAAAATAGTCTTTCTTAAGCACGCGGAACGGTGATGCCTCCTTTAAACAATCTTAACCCTCAAACACGTAAGTGGGTCAGAGAGACTCTACCAATGAAGCTTCGAACGCTTACTGTGTAAAGACAGAAGAAAATAGGAGGTTTAGATTAGAAGGTAAGGAAAGTTTGAAATCTCCTCTTTCGATTGATATGGTTGATCAACTTTATTGGTCAACTAGAATTCGAACGGCACGGCAGCAAAGTTTTGTTAGGGTCTGTGGGACTAACATAATGCTTGAGTAAAACTTTTTTTGTGAATATTTTACATAAAAAAGCTGGACAAAACACGTTCAAACAGGTCCGTTCGCGGATGCTACTCGCATATATTCTGTCTAAAGTTAGAATACAATACAGTGCTGTAGAAAAGGGAGCATTTCCGAAATATATCTAAAACTAAAATATAATATA
>QKQZ01001245.1:7500-20665 GCA_003595255.1 Solenopsis fugax | reverse complement strand
TCAGAATAACCTCAGGAATATGTCCCTTCAAGGACTTAAGGTCTTTCTGAATCACCTTGTATACAAATATATATATATATATATATATACGTACATACATTTGTATGTAGGTAATGTGCCAAGGTTTTTTTAATTATGATTATCAAAAACATTTCTCACGATTATATTTGATTACTTACTAATTTATTTCTAATTATTATGTATATAACAAATGCGACCATGCGATTTGACCGTGAAACATTTTTTAAGAATAACTTTGACAGCTTGAATATTACTTGCATAATTCATACTTGAATTGTGAAATTGGGGAAGGAACGAAGAATATCCAGAAATAATATTATGTGTTACTAAGACTGCATTACTACATCAATATTTCAGTTTAAATATAAATAATAACGCGAGAAAGTTGTACAGATTATTACTCACTTCTCTTTAAAGATTGCAATGCTTCAGCGACTAGCTTTTGATTCAATCCACATAGGTTTCCTGTGAGTTTTTCGCACTTCTTGTGGCAAGCCATATCACAATCTATAGGAACGTTTTATCGAGAACCAATTAAGAATATAGATATATTTATAAACCATTAAATATTAAATTTTTTCTTTGATGCATCTTGAATCGGCGTAAAAGACAAAATCGATTAATATTACGTGATTTACAATACATTAAAATAACCTTTTATATTATATGTACATCATATACATTATTGTAACTGTACAATACTATAAAGAAAGTACAAAAAGATATAACTGATATAACATATATGTAAAGATGGTACTTTTACATCTATGTTATATTGTAATTATATTTATGTTTTACTAAGTATCATGATTGAAGCAAAATGGCGATAATAATCACGAAAATGCCTAACAAAAAAGTAGATACACGAATAAATTTACATATTCATATTCTAATACAATAAACATTAAATTGCATAATTTTATATAATAACATTAATAACTGTATAGTTTTTCATAATTTTCATTAAAATGTAATTTTTCATATTATTGCATCTTGTCGAAATACTTTTGTAATTAACTTATTTGAATAATAATGTTTTTTAAATGACTTAATTTCTTCCCTTAATATAAAAAGAATGCACTCGCGATTTACATTTATACAAGGTGTGCAGAAAATCGCCCGTAATACTTCGAGAAGTGATATGGGACCCAAAAAGAAGCTATATAAACATAGGTCCGAAAATGAGTCATTTTCGAGTTATAACCACTTTTATATGTTAAAAAGATCATAATTTATTTTATTTAAAAATCGTAATTTATCGCCAAAATAATTTGAAATGAAATTATTTCTGTTAAAAAACTATAACATAAATTATGATTATTATGATTATAAATAAAATAAATTATGATTATTATGATTATAATGAAAAATAAATTACGATTCTTTTAATATAAAAATGGCTGTAACTAAGAAATGACTTATTTTCGAACCTATGTTTATATAACTCTTTTTACTTTTTTTGGGTCCCAAATTATTTCCCGAAGTACTACTACGGACGATTTTCCAGATCTTGTATTTTCCTGGTATATTTTTTATCAGCTAGATCTAAAATACACCGGCAAAGTTTGGACAAACATTTTAAAAATATCCCATATAACATCTTCCTACATAAACAGAAGGTCAGATACAAGTGTCATTGACATCACAGCGCAACGACTTTACGTCATTTTAATAGCACTAATAATGTGTGCGCGGACGTTTGCGTCCATCGTTTCTACTATTGCCTGAACGTCAACACGTGATACCACTGTAATGAGACGCTTCGCGAAAAACAATTGCCGTAAAGAATGAGCTTTATGTTCGAAAATGTCGTATCGAACGAAAACATGACTTGGTCTTTTGGGCTTACAGTACATTTACTCGTACATATAGTACATAAGTGTGTGTTTAGTACACTGAGAAAGAAATTGTTAACTTGACTAAATTTCAATTTTCTTTAGTTCAAATATATATTTAACATGAATAATACTTGAACTTTAGCTCAAATATATTTCCCAGTAAACGAAAATGGATTAAAATAGATTCAGATTTTCAGAAGTACGCATTCCTGAACGTTGATGAATCCATTTCAGTGCTTTTGTATCCATGTATGTACATATACATATACAATATACAATATTATCACACACACATGGACACACAAGAAAAAACTTTTTTGGATTCAATTGGATTAAAAAACTACATTCTGTATTCAGACTTGTGATTTGAGCAGTATTCACAATCTACTTTTTAAAACTGAACTTATTTCTTGATTAATTAGGATAAAAATGTGTTTCATTCAATTCCTATAAATGGATACAAAAGCATTGGGCATTGAAATGAATTCATTTCAACATTCACGAATGCGTACTTCTGAAAATCTGAATCCATTTTAATCCATTTTAATTATATCGTTTTAATTACTAAATTTACTGGATTGTATATTTAGCTTGAATACATAATACCTGAACCGAGATTCAAGTATTTACTACATATGTTTAATTTGCATATATAAATACTTAAACTGAAGAAAATTTAGTCAAATTAAAAAATTCAAGTTTATTATTTTCTCAGTATATAAATATTTTCGACATGCACTTTCGACAAACCATCTCTCTTACAAATGCTTTGTCTGTGCGTATTATTTGTATTTAAAAGTTAACATACGTCACGGTAATTCTGAAATAAGTAGCGTCATTAAAATGCAGATGAATATTAGTATTAAGAAATGTGAATTAAAAAACTATTCATGCTAGAATATTCATGCAATGATCTTCGCGACAAGACTATGACCTATAATTTAGCTAGATTTTGTCTAATTCCGTAATACACACTCCTACATGCGGAATTATTGCCAGAAAATGAAGAGTGTTAACAAATACTTGAAGCGTATCAAACATAACATAAACCAATAAATTAATATTATCGTCATGTTATTAAATTAGTATTATCATTTTCCAGATATTTTTTTCTTGTTTTGCTAAGGCATTAAAATGAAATAATATTTTTAATGATAGGTAGGTATTAACTATAATTAAAAATGGCGCTAATATACGATTTTCTTATACAATAACTTTGGCAATGCGATTTTAACATTGTTTTTTTAAATTATGATATATTTATAAAAACAAATGCAAAAAATTCTAGAGAAATTTTAGTTTTCAAATTATGTCTAACTCTTTAACTACCCAGCAAACGGAAATGGATTCAAAATATTTAAAATGGATAGAAATGAATCCAAAAAAATCAAGAATTTGGATTCGGCAATGACCACACGAATCCATTTCTATCGAATTAAAGTTTAAGAATTTTTTGAAATCATTTTAATCCATGAAGTGAGATTGAAATTATTGGATTATTTCTATATTTTTCGATCCAGAAAAGTTATGCGGGCCATTATAATCCATTTTAATCCATGAAACGGGATTGACATAAAGTAATTTTTAATTTTTCAATCTAAAAGGAGTTTTCACGGATTATCCAATCCATTTTAATTCATAACATAGGATTGAAATGACTTAATTGCTGTCTTTTAATCCAAAATGTATTCAAATGAATTAAAATGGATTACAAATTTTGAATCCATTTCCGTTTACTGGGTATGATCATTATTAGATATACATATTTCAAAAATATTTGTACACAAAAATATGTATCGCTCATTAAAATTATATTATAAATTCAAACTTAAAAATTTTCAATTTTTAATTCAATTTTAAATTTAACCAAACTTATACTTAACTATTTATAACATAAGATATTAAAAACCCTATACACCTCTTTTAAAACGAAGGGAACATCATACTTTTTATTTTAAATTCGGATTACACACAAAAGTAATAAAAAAAACTTTTGCCAAACATTTTCACTGAAAATTTCTCCATTAACGTTTTATTAAAGTTTATTTTTTTATCAAAATTATTTTAAAACTATTGGAAACAAACGTTTGAGACAAAAGTTTCCTTTTTTAACTGCGATCCAAATCTGCAATTAAAAAATACGTTAATATGTTACATTTAAAAGAATTCAATGTCCGGTCTACAATAGTTCATTTCCGGTCAGAAATAAAAATTCACAATATCACCATTAGATAGAGCGTACATGATTTACTTATAAAAATTTTAAAGTTTCAGATAAAAACCGCTTTCCTTTATTTTTAATATTATGAATGATAATATTAATTAAATAAATTTTGATTGTGTTTCACTATTTCTATTTTTGGAAATTAATTATATTATTAACAACTCGAGAATTATTAATCAATGTTTGGTTTAATTTTTATCATTATTTGCGATATTTCAAACTATTACGAAAATCAATCTTATCATCCGTCGCATTGTCAAAGTTAATAAATTCTTTCTAAAAAAAAATATTTGGAAATTATCTTGATACACGATACTCGATGGCAAAACTGATGTGCAAACAATTGCAAAGTAAGTACTCGAGATTCTCGGCGAACCATCGAATCCGGAATCATTACTCCTCGTCGAATTTGTTCTTTTGTGTTCGGAATCGTCGTCCAGTTCAACATGAGTCGATCTATTTTCGTCTGCGCTCCCTATCGTAGCGGTGCTCGTCGAACTTCCGGTACTGTCGCTACTGATGGACGGTGTACGTGAATGATGCCGTCTCCTTTTGATCTTCGCTCGTCTGACTTTGGAAAGGTCTCGCGGCGTGGCTGTGAGTAATGCGGACGGTGTCGTGTAGAACATCTTTATAAGATCGAGCGGCCGTTGTAAGGGTGTATTCCTAGGACTTGATTTAGGAGACGTTTTTGGTGAAATTTTTGCCAGAAGCTGTTTTTCGGGCATGCATTTGGCGGTATTCTGTTGACTCGTTGCTGTCGATTCATTACTTCGAGTTTCCTTCAACCCTCTCTCGCTTTTTTCCGATGTCTTTTTGGCCAATGATTTCTTTTTCTTAATCGCACGCTTCGTCTTAGAGGATTGCGGAGGACTGATACTAGGACTGGCGGACAGACTGGTCTCCTCCGATGCGACCGGAGTTTCCACATCATCAGTATTTGTCAGATCGTTCTGATTACTCCACCTCGAAATCTTCCTGATCAAAGAAGGATCGGGTGAAAGTTCGTTCGTCGGAGTGCAGGGATCTTCGAACTCCTCATCGACTTTTCGATTATCGGACTCCTCGGATAAGTTGGGTGCTTCAACTATATTTATTACCGGTATAGCAGCCTCGACTGGAGTAGTTATGGAAATTGCTGTATCAGAATCATTGCGCTTCAACGAAACTTTCTTCACGATCGAGTTCGTGTCCTTAGTATCGATCGCTATCGAAAGATTCTTCTTCTTTTTTAGCGGTAACTTTTGCACATTTTTCTCGATTTCCAATGCTTCTGTTTTTTTCATCTTTAAAGATTCCGAAACGGTTTTCTCTTTCTTTTTTCCTTCTTCGAGGACTACATTGCTAAAACCAATTGTCGAATCTTCGAATACCGCGGTGCTCGCTTTAACGTCAATCTCAATTTTCTTTACACTATCTTTCCATTTTAAATTCATCGAATTGGTTTCTTCCTCAACCTTGGAAGTGACCGTCGCCTCGTGAAGAGGAAATTCAATTTGTTGTTTCGACCTCGTCGTTTCGGGACTACCCGGCGCTTTGATCTCACTCCAAAAATCAATAGATTCGGTGGAGGCGCTTCTCACTAACACTGCACTTTCATCTTGAGGATCACAACTCAAACTCGAGATGAAAGGTTGAGGTAAAAGATCGATCCTCGTTGGTTTCTTTTCTGTTACTTTACTCAGAGAATTTCTCGGCTGTGACATCTTCTTAATAGGTGTATTCTTGTCTGCGGCATTTTCTTCAATAGACGACTGTTGGAAAACTTTGGGAACATTATTTGCTGAGCGATCATTCATTAATTTCGAAGAATCAACGGAGATACTTTTCTTCAAAACTCTTGTCTCGCTATCAGTATCGTTTCGAAAAAGTGGTTTGTCATCTCCAATTTTCATATTTTTAAATATACCTGAATCTTTTCCAATCTTTGACGAATTCACAACGCCGCTTTCATTTACGTCATTTTTCAAGAGCGTCAACGCTTTGGTATTAAATTTCGGTACCTTGACTTTGAGACTGGTTAAATCTCTCGAGGAATCCTTTCCTACATCAATATGATTAACATTTTTGATCATATTAGTTTTTAATATTTCAGCTTCTTTTGATGCGTCAATTGTTGCTTCAGTGAGGATTACTTTTGTATCGGTTTTAGACGAATCAGTCGTTTTCAAGGCTAATCTATTTCTGTCAATCTTTTGTGCATTGTTCCTCAATGTTTTCACCAGACCGACATCCTCTGTCGGCTTAATATCCGTTGCTAATTTCGCCTTCTCAAGATACTCAAGATTACTACACACTTCGTCGTTTGTTTCCTTGGACAAGGTCGTTTCTTTAACCTCCGACTTGGTGGCGTCATTGTATCGAGTCATGTCGATTCTGAAAGTCAATTTATCCGTGTCTACGCCATTGGTTCTCTTCGAGGCATCGAAGGAAACTTGCGCCAAGTTTAATGTTTTGTTCACCTTCTTTTCCGGCAACGCGACAGCAGCAGCCCTGACGACGTCTCGATCGCTTTTCGGCGAGTCCGCCAGATACTCTGCGGTCTCTCGTAACGAAAGCTTTGGCACTTCTACGGCATTATTTCTATCCGCATTAATTTTAGACAGTTTTGGCAAACGACAGGTCGCGCTATTTGTCGTGAGCATTGCATCGTTGGCACTGTTTTCACCAACATTGCCGCTGGCTTCAGTCTCGATAACACTTCCCTCTATCTCATTCTCATCGTGCGAGATCTTTAGTCTATCTTCTTCCGCTATGAACTTATCCCTTCCAACGGAAATGATAGAATTCTTTGTGACAAGAGCTTCTGGTGTTTTAACAACCGAATCGGCTTCTAAGTGGTTAAATATCTTCTCAGTAGCATCGACTGCATTATGATTTTTTTTATTCTCATCATTCTTTATATTTGCAACAAAAGTTTCTTTAAATATTCCTTGAAGATTGTCCATTTGTGAGTTGTTTTCCGGTATGTATGTCGAAACAAAACTTGAAACGTTTGATTGTGTGGAATTTGCAATTGTCTCGGCTTTCTTCGAGAACAATGGATCTTTAGTAATGATTTCTGGTGTATCGCTCTTTGTTGCCTCGTTGACAGTGTTGTCTCGTTTATCCCAGGAATCATCGTTCGACATAGAATAAATATCCTTTCTTGTTGAGGATTTTGTATTTTTAGATTTACACTCTGTCTTTTTTGAGGTTTTAAAGTCTTTAATATTACCTGTCATTTGAGACTTACAACTTGATTCCGTTGAATCTGCATTTGTTGAACTTTTTAACGCGTTGTTTCTAAAAATATTTTCGACGTTATCAAAGCCGTTTGTCAGGCTCGATTGATCTTCATCGACCTCGAGTTTCTTGATTTCCGCAAGTTTTTTGTCAAGTTTTTCCGTAGGCTTTCTCATCGTCAAATACACACTATTTCTCGACGGATCCTTTATGTAAGGTTTCCGCACTGCTAATACGATCTGCGTTTCCACCTCGTCCGTATCGTTCAAGGAAATATCCATGCCATTTTCAAATCTCTTTGGAATGGAGACTCTCGCCTTCTCTTTGAGCTGTTCAACTGTCGATTGTTTGCGTCTCTCGTTCTCAGCGTTGGTATTCATCCAGATCGTGGAGAAATCTCCAGCACTATTACAGGCCTCTATCTTATACATTTGAGATCTTGATTCATCGCTCTCTTTAATCTGCGAATCAGTGGAAATCTCACTGGAGGTGCTCGATCGCTTATTATCGATCTTGTCAATCGATGACGGTTTGTCAATGGACTGTCTTTTTTTCTTCTTAGCTTTCTTCATGGCTTTCCTTATCCTCGTCGCGGCTGCTTCTTCCTCCTCCTGTGTCATCGTATCAGAATCAACATTACTCGTATAATAAGGGTGTTCTGGGATGATCGGCCCTCTCGCTGTCGTTCCCTTTCGAAACACCAAAGTACCTCGTCGTGCCTCGTTCTCGATCTCAGCTTGCTCCTCAGCCACGAGACTATCCAGAACCTTTGCCTGCACCTGCGCGTACGCAGCCTCTCGTTGCATCTGCTCGGGATCGAGCTGCAAATCGGTGGAGGATCTTCGTCGAGTGAATCTGCGAGTGACTCGCTTCTGCACAGCTTCTCGCTCCTGAGAATCTTCTAAACGATCTAAATTAATCTGATGATATAAACGTATTCCCTGTTGACTCCCGTCACCGTCCAATTTCTTATCCTTGATAAAGAACTTTTCCATTAGTAGTTCGCCCACTGATTTTTCATGCTTCTCGTGATGCTCACGTAATGCCGGATTATCTTTTAGAGCCTGCGATCTGATCTTAATAGTCGGTCGATCGCGACGCAATCGATTTCGAGGAGGATTTCCATTGGGCGAGAGTATTCTCGGCGACGAAACATCAATATCTGCCGTGTCGATTACTCGTCTCGCTGATCTCACAGAAATTGGCGAAAAACGATGCAAATGGCAAAGCGGAGATTCCGAGATCGTCGACAGATGCGGCGAGAAACGCGACAGCGGTGTATGAAAGGGTGTTCTGTACGAAATATCATAATCACATTTAGAGAATTAATTGTTGTAAACTACGTTTCGTAAAAGCTGATTTTTATTTTGGCGGATATTTTTCTCATAAAGTTTAACGTATTCTTTCGAAAATGGTACAAACGTTTAGTTTGTCGCATATGAAATCAATCGTTAGAAGCTTGTGCCTTCAGGGGTTATAGAATTTTAAAAACTCCGAAAAATAAAAAGAAATTTTATCTTTTACTAATTTGAAATCATAATAATCAAGCCGATGTAGATTAACTTTTTTGGGGTCATCCTTTTAATTTTGTAAACTGCTTGCTCGATTTTTGTGAAATTTGGCCTATGGAGTAATTTAATATTTATTTGAATTTCATATCAAAGTAAAATGTTCAAAATGTGTAGTTCTAATATGACGGATAAAATTTCAAAAAAATTATCTAATTATCATAAAATCTTGATTTTAAAGAATTTCTTACATTGCTAATACAAACCCACAGAAGGCATGGAATATCGAAATTTTTCAGAGATGTCTCAAAAACATTTCAACTGAAAAAATAAAACATTTCAGAAAGATTTCAAAATGTGTCTGCAAAAAATCTGAAACCTTTCTGAAATATTATTATACCAAAAAGTTACTGAAAACTTTCTAAAATATTGCTGATCGTAATCCTCTGAATACAATAAATTTAAATACTATTTCTGTATTACTTTACAGGAGGATGTTAAACAAGTCTGATTTTTGGATCCCCTGCGGAATTTTAATGAATCATAAGAAATTATTGTTTGGCATCCACATGAAATAGTAAAAACATTTTTATATCCCAGAAAATACATTTTTTTTAAGTTATAGATATCATATTTTCTTTTGCAAGTCGAATTTTCGTATGTACCACGATAAAACTTATTATGAATCAGATATATTGCAAAAGATCATGATAATTGATACTTTAGGTTTTAAAAGTCGTTGATCACGAATCTGTTATTAAAAATCGCAAATTATGGAAATAGGGGATCCAAAATAGCACCCTTAAATTTTTATACATAAGGTTATATTAAATTTTTTATGAAAGTTAATCTAATTGTACTCTTTAAGATACGCTGATTACGAATCCATTAATTAAATGGAAAAATCAATGATGACGGATTCAATGATCGATCCAAAATGTGCCTGATTAAAGTCATATATTTAATATATTGTGTATTGCTCAAGTAGAATTAAGGAAAAATTCAAAATAAAAATGTTTCGAAAAAATGTATACTATACGGCTGATATAAGTTTAATTATTTGCTTCAACCGATAAAAACGACCTATTTGACCACTCTCAATCAAATCCAGAATCAATGGCGAGAATGTCATTGACTCTGGTGGTGGTCACAATCTCCATTACTTTTTCTTATTTTTATTATTTTTATAAAGGATTGATGGCGGTCATGGAATATATCAAGGATGATGGAATATTTCATATAATTCGTGTTGAATTCTAAAGCAATTTTAGTTAAAATTACTTTGTTACAATCTATTTAGACATTGTAAGATGATTACTCATCCTACAATGTCTATTAAATAGATTATAACAAAGTAATTTTAACTCAAATCATTCATTAGTGTTCGCTGTGTTTTTATAAAAGCTGAATTTCAGTTTTATAAGTAACAGAAATTTTTACAGGTGTATACTATTTACGTAATTTTGAGAAGTATGTTATCTATTAATTTTTTAACTTTAGTCTAACTTGAAGACTCTATCTTAAATGTGAATTTGAAATAATATTATTAAATTTAATGTGTATATGTGAATTCTACTAATAAAGTCATGTTACATGAGGACTGTGGTTGTGAAATATGATTGTTCGCTTGTGCATTACGAACATTGTGACTTTACAATCTCATTGTAGACATTGTACAATGTTTATTAGAAGCAAAGAAATTATTTTAAAGTTTTATTTAAAACATTTTTTAAGACAAAAGTTATTTAAAAAATATTTTTTTAATAAAATATATTTTATAAAATGTTCATAAAACCTTGTTTTGTGACACTTATTTGTGTGTAAAATCTACAAAAGATCATTAATTTATGTTTTTTTTATAAATAAAAGTGCCTTTCATGACATTATTATTCCAAGATCTCCCAGCTATTCCATAAACGTATCCTTTTTTCCCTCTTCAATAAATTGTAAATTATTACGTTTTATGTATGTACCCGATGAACTTCTACCTACAGGGTGATTGATAGAACTCTATGGCTAATAAACTAACATTGATTAGATTGTGTCGTGTTAATATTTATTGTGTGAGTTATTATCAAAAAACAAAATAGTATTTCACAAATCCTGCTTTCCTCTATTTTTCTATCTTTTTTGCTTTTTATATCTTTTATTCTTGGATTTTTTTAAATTTATAATCTGTAATGTATCTATTAACAAGCTTTTTGAAAGCTTCTTCATTGCCTATTCATTAGCAGCAGTTGATCATTCAATTTAAAAGAATAATGGAGACAGTGACTACCACGTCCTCGCCGTTGTTTCTAGACTGAGAATGATCAAGTAGACCGTTTTCATCGGCTGAAGCAAATAATTAAACTTACACGAGCTATCTATACACCATTTTTTCGGAATTTTCTTTAATTTGAATTTTTCTTTAATACTACTTTAGCAGTACGTAATAGAAGACCTCGAAAAATAGTTCATTCACTTTTTTGGAAATACATTAAATATGTAACTTTCGGACACAAGCATTTTGGATCGGCCATTTTGAATCCACTATTATTAATTTAATTAATAGATTCATAATCAATGTGTCTTAAAGAGTACGCTCAAATTTTTTATTTTGATAAAAAATTCGATTACTATAACTTTATATACAAAACTGCATGTTAAGGGCCATTTTGGATTCCCTATTTCTATAATTTGCCATTTTTAATAAAAGATTCGTGATCAACGACACTTAAAACCGTTAAATCCTAATTATCATGAGAAACTTTCACAATACATCTGATTCATAATAAGTTCCAACATAATATATACTACAAAAATTCAACTTACGAAAGGAGACATGATATAACAAAAAAAATCTACTTTCCCCACACTTCTGGAATATAAAACTGTTTTCACTATTTCATGTGGATCATGTGAGTCAAATAACAACTTCTTGTGGTTCACTAAGGTTCCGCAGAGTGGCCAAAAATCGAACTTTTTTTACATTTTTTCTTTTAAATTATTCTAAATTAAAAATGTATTTATAAAACAATGTTTAAACTTATCATATTCAGAGTATTAAAAAGTTACCCTAAAACTTATATATAAAATACAATTATTGTTTTCATTCGACATTTTTATTTATTATTTGCAATCTCATTACCATAATAAATGTAAATATGATTAAATGAAATTAATAAAGAACTTCGACCGATACATGAAGACACAATGGAGATAACTTATCAGTCATAGTTAGATATTAGTGCTGATATTTATTGTGATTTTATATATATTTTCAAGTTCAAAGTCGAAACTGTACGCCAAATAAATTTTCGATCTTAAAATACATTTTTAAATTAAACAAGAAATAGTAATATCACGTTATTAAATTAAATTAAAAATCAATTTGATAATAGGTAAATGATGCTAACAAACATCTAATGTAAATATAATTTCTGAAATATTTTATTTGCCTAATATTCTTGTATTCCTACTCCTATAAATTTAGTACATGTCACGAGCGGACTTAGGTTGCTCATTCAATCGACGAAAGTAATAAAACAAATTTTTTTGTTTGATACCTAATATTAGTTAATATACCTAAGCAGAAAATTTACCTAATTTTAGAAAGCTCAATTAAAAAGTTTAATTCATGTGATAAATTTTAGAAACATTTCTGTTGCAACATTTCATATGTCATTTTGCAGAATCTTTCAGAAGTACTGCACATGAAATGTGAAAGATTGTAATCTTATTGAAAGTCCTCTATAACAATCCGTGTTGGGAAGTTTCCAGTTTCGTTTTATTTGAAGCTCATGCTAGTCGAGTGGGACGGCTATAAGTGCATTAAATTCTAAACTCTGTAAGCCTTTATAACACAAGTTCCTCCTTCCATGAAGGTTACTTCTTTGAATTTTAATATTTTCAGGTTACATTCAAATTGAGCAATTTTAGCACCCCTCTAAAACCAAGTTTAATGCTAATCAGATTATCTGTTTTATACTATTCATTTTATTATAAATTCGATTTTGAAATTTAAAATTCTGAGGCCAGAATTAAACCTTTAGA
This sequence comes from Solenopsis fugax, assembly GCA_003595255.1. NCBI lineage: Eukaryota > Metazoa > Arthropoda > Insecta > Hymenoptera > Formicidae > Solenopsis > Solenopsis fugax. Next base: position 7,814 of record QKQZ01001245.1, on the reverse strand, counting down.
AAACACAGTTTTTCATAAATTATTTCTTTAGAAAGGTTTTATTCTCAAAGGGTAAGTAATTATAAATAAATCATTAAAAATTACAAAATTTATGTCACAAGATTTTAAACGCTTTTCTCAATAAATTATTTTTGAAAATGGTGGCTACGATAATACAAATAATTTATCCGATTAATTTGAAGTTTATAATATAATATTTCTAATAATAAACTGCATTGATTCATGGTGACTTTTTTCTACTTCTAACTTTCTTCTTAAATTGTAATAAAGAAAAGAACAAAATTTTTCGAGAAAATTTATTTTTCTGTCTGGTT
>QKQZ01001245.1:0-2500 GCA_003595255.1 Solenopsis fugax | reverse complement strand
GAATAGTCTCTGACTTGTTCCGAAAACGCTAAAGCAATAAAATTCTCTATTATGTGTTTATTTTTTTATTGTGTGCAACTTTTCTTAATAATATTATATATCCTTTTCTGAATAAAACAGAGTCTTAACAACAGTTTTTTTTACATTTTTTTCATTTTAAAACACAAATTTCAGAATATTCCCGGACTGATTACGAATTACCTCGGGCTTGGGGTTATTCGAAATACTTGGCACTCGTTGACATTTTTATATGTAATTCAAAGCAAGTACATTTCCGTGTTTTATCTATAACGGCATTGTGAAGGAGAAGGTTCAACCTTTTAAACCGTCCAACTTTTTTTTTTTTATATGAATACAGGACTCAGGAGACACAAAAGAAAAAAAAACGTAACGAATTACCCCGGTCTCCCCTATTCTGACATAAATTTTATGTGTTATTCTTTTTACTCTTATGTATAATAAAATTATAAAAAAATAAAGCATAAAAGTATTTTTAATTGACATACGTTAAAAATAAATATATTTCTGATGCCTAATAGCAATTAAATAGAACGTGATTCAAAAATATTAGAAATATATTTCTAATGTTTTACAATAGATACGCGCCATTTATGTAGGCTTACACCTATCTGTAACGTTTGTATTTTCTATGTCACAATCAAATCGGTTTACAGTTAATTCTCAAATTCATTATCATTATCATCATACGATGATGATTGATATAAATCCGCACCAATTGCGAACTTATTTGTCTTATTGAAGATAAACGACATAAAATTTTACTCGCTAATTATAATGCAATGTGTGCTCGCGTATATAATTTTACAATCATGTCTTAGAAATTTTTTGAAGTGCGTTTTACAATGATTTTTCTAAAAACTATAAAAGTTAAAATCAAGGTCAATACCGGTATAATCAATAGCATGTAACTCATGTATATTTTTTTGTATTGATCATTGATTTGAATTTTTATAATTTGTCTATAGATATATATCAATTATTGTCCATTTTAACTGATTTTTTTTCTGTTTAACTGATTTCAAAATATTTTAAGTAACATATACACGTTAAAGACCTTGAGAAAAATTTCCACCAATAAATGTCCGCTCAAATAAAAAAATAAGAACAAATTTGCTTCAACGAAAATAAGATACAAAAAAACTCCAACATTTTTATTAAACTATTCAAACAATATATCCAAAATTGAGACATAAAACATCTTAAAGACATCTTTAAGGCATTATAATGTTTTAAAAACACCTCTAAAACGTCTTTAAAACATCTTGTTTCTATATTTTGGATATGCGTGCTACTTGGGTAAATATTGGATACATAACGATGTTTTTGCGTTAACTTAAAATAATTTTGCTCTTACCGTGGAGTGCCCGTCATTAGCGAGCTGTGATTAGCGTAAGTTCCCCCATAATAGTAGGGAACATCGTTATAGTATGGCATTTTCTTTTACACCTTATTCTCTGTTTACACTAAACGACAATAGTCACGATGACATGATACCGGAAGCAACGATAACGAACGACCGAGTTCGCGAAAGAAACGATCGGCACGCTGGTCGAAGGAACGACTGAACAACTGCGTTGTGTTCTCAGCGGAGCGGTGGATCGGTCACGATAAACGTAGCAGCAGCTCGGTAGCTCTCAGGTGTGCGAAAAGCGAAACTGTTCTCACGGTTCAGAGAGCCAAGACCAACTGAGTTTAAGCCGGCGACCGAGGGTAATAATAGAATTCTAGTATATGAGGCTTCCAAGCGCTAACTATACTATCCGGCTTCTAATAACCCGCTCCTGTACAACCGGCTATTATGGCTGGTAGTTGCAACGGCGAGAGGAATGCGGAATAAGATTATCCGAATCTGTCTTAGTACATCATGCATTTAATATTACTCATTCATGCTAACAAGATTATTAAGATTTTCATTAAGAGAAAGAAAATACAACACAAGCGAAAGAAACGAAGTAATTAATCGTTAATATAAAAATAGGGTTTATTTATATTTTATGTACTTGTATATATAATTAACTGTATCAAGAGTACAAGAATTCCCATACAATACAGAACACAATATAATATTTCAATAATCTTGCAACATCATTGAAATGTTTTGTGCTATATGGAAATATATTTATCAAAGAGAAAAGTATTAAAATCCTTAGATATATATAATAGGAAGAGGGATGCTTTGAATAAAAGCTTTTCAATTTTATGGTGATAAATAACAAATTGTTTTATAGCATAAAAGATTCTTTATAACATAATTTTTTTTATTAATCTTTTATGTCAAATTTTTGTATCAAATTTTTTTGAAATTTTGTTTAAAGGTTTTGTATCAAATTTTTTTGAAATTTTGTTCTAAGGATTTTTTAGGTCCCTGATTACGAATTAAAAGAATTTTATAATTCAAAATTTCTGATTCAATATGACCCAATAAACACAGATCAGTATAAGATACGTATAATAATCATTATAACCATACGTATTATAC
>QKQZ01001244.1:0-34947 GCA_003595255.1 Solenopsis fugax | reverse complement strand
TTTTTATATTGTATTACTGTTGATCTGAACTGCGTTTCGATATATATTGCCAGTACTAAAAATCTATAGTTCACATTACTTACTTATCTATAGATTTTCAGTACTGGCAATAAATTTTGCAATTCTTGAAAAAATCTGTTAGGATAAATGGTAATTTGGAGGCTGAGGCTAAACACAAAATACTTCATTCTCGTTATTCACATTATCTTAGATAATTTAAAAAAGATAACTTTTTTATTATCTAAGATAAAGATGAAGATAATGTACATTATAATAAGATAAAGATAAGATGAAGTTATTTCTTTACCTAGATAATCATCTAGATAATTTTATATAGATTACGGCAAACACTGTGTATAGTAAACTTTCCTTTGAGGTTATAGGATTTAATTGTAAATTTACGTAGCCAAAAAATGGAGAATAAAACAATTTATCTTTTATTCTCTTATCGCTAAAAAGTTTAACAATTATTAATTAACAGTTTTTAGAAAAGTAGCATTGTTCAAAATGGTCTCTTTAGCGAATAAATTATTTTCGCGCGTGAATATATATAATGAGTCCAATCCGTCAACTCGGTCGAAAAAAACGGAATTTTAGATGGGCATTAGCAGATGAAGTAATCCTTACTGGTCGTCGAGGTAGCAGCGTTGAACGAATGGCGCGGAAATCTATAAGTGGTTGGAGGTAAACGGAAGGGCGGGAAATGCGGGAAAAGCCCGAGGCAGGAAAAGCCGCTCTCGGCAAGGCAGGACGTTTTGTTCGTTACAGAGTGTCCCGATTAAAAAACGATTTTTAAGATGATTCACTGGCGGCCCAAATTGAATCGCTAATCTAAGTTTGAGGGAACTTTTCGCAGAGTTGGGGAAGGCCTTGTGAATTATGGCGGCCGGGAATAGATGTCATTGACCTCCGTGCGATCCCAATATAGCGGTGGCTCGCGCGGATGGTCTGAAACTGAACTTACCCCGGGATTGTGCAGGTTATTGAGCTGGACCAACATCTCGCCATGAAGACACGCGGAACATTTCAAATAGCTCGGAGATTAGAGCTTACGTGGCGTGTAATTACCAAAGTAGTGATTGACGTAATTGAAAAATCTCTTATAAAGAAAGCATTATACATTTCGGAGCTCTTTGCGGTTCTTCCTTTATCTGAGATTTCTTATTACCTCTCTGTGGATCTCATTATCTTTAGTAATTTTTTTCTATATTACACGCACGCACACACACACACACACACACACACACACACACACATGCGCGCGCGTCACATAAATGTGTATCTATGTACATACGCCTCTTCGTGTATAGATATTTTCTTAGGATAAAGACGACGCAGCGTGGTCACATTTGCCATTCAATTTCCGGCTCTGAGACGCGTGGAGCAGCTTGCGAGCGCGGGGAAAAACGAAATTTTCTATTTCGCTCGAGAAAATTCAATGATATACGATTATTGAAACACCATTCACTCTGGCCGACATACGTGGAGACATAAAAAGGTTCCCTCAAGCCGAGGAAAAGGCCGAAGGAGAAAGTTTGGCGAGAGATATAAGGGTGGCGAAAGAGCTTAGGTGACGGCAATAAAAAGGGTTGAAGATGAAGAGGCACAACAGCAAAGAAATATATTGCGCGTACCTGCCATGGTGTTCGACGTTGCCTCCGTGGCTAGAAACTGAAGAGAATGACACGGAGAGATTTATCAAATATTTCTCATTTTTCTGACGCGCGCGCCACTGACACGTGGCACGAAATTGCTTGTTGAAATCTCTGCGCCATTACGAACTGTGTGAAACTTTCGCGAGGTATGAACTCTAATAGATCTGTAAATCTTTCACAGTCTTTGTCGTTTGAAATTGAAGATGTTGCTAGAATTTCTTAGTGTTTAGTAAGTTTAGGTTCTTACTTACTTATAAATAATATAATATCGAAGTATAGGAATATTTCACGGATTCAAAAACTTGTGTTGGAAATGCAAACTAATCTTGTTCTTTACTACAACTTTAATGAACTTTGCTGTTATTCGTGATTTCGTTATACATCTTGGATCTTTGCAGTTGAATTTTTAAACTTTTTTTATTTATAATATAACGTACAAAGTCAAGTCTATTAGCTTCTTTTCTACAAAATCTGCAACTCTGTGACAAATCTAATAAAAATCATAACCCATTTTGCTACTACTTTAAATTCACCACAACTTGTGATTGAGTCAATAACAAACCAGATTCCTGCTTGATAACAGTTTGCAAAGTAGTAACTTGAAATCTTGCACCGTATTCTCACAACTGAGTCCCGGAAAGTGCGATTTTCAGACAACCCTGAAAGGGATACGTTTCCTTCGACGCAGTATTGTCTCTCGGATTCTTACGTAATGGAAATTTCTATCGAAAGTTTGGATCCGGTTAATGCACGTTGTCGGCACTTCTTCTCATCTGATTTGGAGAAGGGGAAAGTTTCCGTTTCTCGGTAGACTCGCAATTACACGGCCGCCTGCACTCACAATTCCGGCGACGATAGGTAAAGCCCAGTATCGAACGTATGGCGGAAGCGGAAGCGGAAGAAGAAGAAGAACAAGAAGAAGAAGAAGAAGGGGACGAGTTTTCGAGGCGCGAACTAATAATCGAATCCACCAAGTTCGCGGAATTTGTTTCAACTCTCAGAATACTTTGGAATAAGGATCCCCGTCTCTTGGTGATTCACGAGTCGCCAGCAAAAGAATGCCTCCTCCATCCTTTTAGGCGAAAGTACCGCTCGGGAAATGATTTGTTCGTCTCGCGCGGAAGATAAAGCGTCTTGCTTCCCAACTTCGTTGGAATTCATAGCTTCAAGTGCGATTTTTAAAAATATCGATATAATCCAAATAATTTATGCAATCTATTGCCACAAGGTAGTAATTTACAAAGAAGAAGAGAAGGAAATTTCATTACTAGTAGTAAATGTGCGTAATTTGAAGGAATGAAAAATTAAAGAACTGATTCGTGGCGCATTCTGAAAATAATTTTTAAGATATTTCACGGCACATTTACGGAAATAACTTTAGGACATTATACCCGCGTTAGCTTGCGACGGAGCGACAGGAAATTTAATGTGGCAAGCCGAGGGAAATCGCACGATCCTTGCACATCCTTCCCCCTTTTCATGAAAGAGAACGTCACGAGTGCAGAGCGCATTCGCTCAACTTCCGGCTCGAAAAGGCATTACTAATAGCTCTCGTCGCTGTGATTAATGGCGCTGGAGTGCTGCTCCGTTTAGTCGTTTTATTAATTACGCCGGATAACGAAGGTCACCGTCTCTGCACGAGACTGTCATTTATTATGCACGACGTCGCGATTGGGCAACCAAGTATGCTTATATCGGTAAGCATGCATATGCGAACAATGCGATAATTATATGGCTACAAAGACTTAAGAATCATCTTGGGATCAATAATTAATACAATAATAAGTAATCGCATAAACCTTAAGCAGAATTGGAAAAATTCTATAAATTTAAAACATTAATCGTACTCTCTGAGAATAGCTGAGAATAGCTGAAAGTTATAATATTTTAATTTTCCTTTTACGTCATAAAGGTAAACGAAATCTTTTCTAATATGAAGCTGCCATGTTCAATTTTGCATTGGAGAGATTAAAATGTCTGTTTCGAAAGGCCTTCTTTGCCATCTGCTCATCTCGAAAGGGCAGTATAAGAAAGAATACCTGGGACCATTCTTCTGAAACGCTGGACTCTTTCGCGATACAATTTTAAAGTCGACATTCTCGTCTCGCTTCGCTGCATAATTCAGGAAGTTCCGCGAACAGGAGACAGCAAGATAAAGCAGGGGATCGATTCGCTGCTGATTTAATTATCTTTTAATGAAAGCCGAGATTCCCCGGACCGTTGTAATTTTACATCGTCCACGAACTGCGCAAATGCGGAATATAAATGGTAATTAAGGCTTGCCAGATGGACCATGCTGCCGCGTTATTCCGGCCGATATAACCAAAATACACCGCGGCTAAGTGAGGTCTGACAGACTTGTTAACTTCGCTGAATTTATTGCCGCTTTCTATCTTCAAACTGCTTGTCGTATCTCCTTACTATTTGTTAGTGTCCAGCTAATGTCGATTCCCTTTAAATCTTGCAATGACCTAAAACCTATTTTTATACAATTTCACTAGCGCAGTTTATACAGTTTTACACAATTTTAGTTTAATTAATAATTTAGCAACTAAACTGCGTAAGTTTTGTGATGAGATATACTTTAATTCTCAAAATGGAAAGAAATGAAACAAAAGTTAAAAGTGGTGCAAGTTAAAACACATAAAGTAAGAAATGAGTTAAAAATATTAATCTATATCTCTCACTAAAGTTGTAATTGTTAATGACATTCTCCTTAATAAGATTAACTCTGATGGGCACGTCAATAATAAATAAAAAGCTTAATCTATTTATTATAATCTAAATATATTTTCTTTCGAGTAGATCATTTATATTATAAGAAATTTACTGGAAAATTAATAACTTCTTGCAATTGTAAAGTTTCGAGAACGAGATCTGAAAGATCTGAGGTTCTTTTCTCGACAATTTAGATAGAAGTAAATGATGTAGTATTTAAAGATGAAGAACGAAACGAGCAATATATCCGCAAGTGACGCGCTGAAGCAAAACTATTTTAATTGAACGAAGTGAAACTACTTTAATTAAGGTGAACAATTCTCTGTTGGGAAGGTGAATTTTCCCTCGCGACGCCGAAATGGAAAGACAACTACATTTCTCGCAGACATTGTTGCTATTGCCAGACATTCGAGTTGCCGCGTATCATTGGGTGAATCTTGTGCGAGTAAGGGGAGTTTCCGAATGATTTTGCGCAAATTAGCGGCAGCTAATGGGCGTAATGGCATCCTTTCATACGCAAAGGATCACATCCTCACACCACTGAAGTCATTAATTATCCCTGTAGTTATCGATAACGCCTGTTTAGTGACCTCTGCTTTGTCTCTAGTATAGATCAAGCTCGTTTCATATTCTCGTAGCTTATCATTCTTATTTTCGTCATAAAATTTGATTATTCAAGGAATAAAAATATCGTGAACCNAAAATTTAGCTATCTAATCCTATCTATTATAATAAATTCATAAACATGTAGGGTAAAGTTGCCTATTATGAGATACCTTTTTTTAAAGGCTTATAATTTATTTAATTTATATCATTAACTCCTATTTTTATATCCAAATTATAGTAAATATATTTAAATTTCATCAGCAAAAGTTAGCAATCGATAATAGTTATACTTTGTTGTATATGAAATTTTTTATCAAAGTTGCCGATTTTGCTTGTTCAAAAAAAGGGTTCCTAATATGAGATACAAAGGTTTTTTTATATGAAATGGATCTTATTGACTTGGACCTTACTAGGTTCAAATTAGGCTTCAGACTCAAAATCTAGTTGACCAATCAAATAGCTCTTTCGATACTCAAAAACTTTTCTACGCACGAAATCTATTTTCTTCGAGATATTTTAAAGTCTCAGTGCTAATGTTGAAGGCCATAACTTTCAAGCCTCATAATTCGAAAGTCCTCAATGACAAAATTTATTATAGCATTTTGGAAAGTTCTCGAAGTCAGAATATGCAAATATAAATGGGGATTTTTAAGTGTTTCATATTATGAGTTCCACGCTTTGCGGTTTCACGATCACCAAATCTAATATTTATAATCAAGCAAATCATCATATCCCGTATTTTTCTATTAATACAACTTTACTCCATCACTGCATGCAGAATTTATCATCAAATATTTGTTTATTTTATAATAAACAAGGTTTAAATCTCAATAAATTTTGACAACTCTAATTTCAGAAAATTTTTTTTTCAACGACTGCACGCATGATCTAATAATGAATTTTCTACTAAATAGATTCACCCCAAGAGTAATAAGTTTATGATAGTACCAACCACATGCGTTTATTAATGTAGCAGAAACCTTGCTACCTCATATTAGGAACCTATCCCATAATACGTGACTTTACCCTACATTACTTCTTTTATTATTAGAGGTTGGTCCATCATTTGTCTTTAACACAGATCTTATTTCTTGTTTGGAATAAGGTTACATAAAGGTTAAATAGTCACCAGTGTAATATTATACAATTCTTTTAGCAGAATATCTTTTAAGAAATATTGAAAGATTTTTAAGAGATATTGGAGAAAAGAAATCTATTTTCACTTTGTCCTTCAAACTGTTTACGACGACTCGGTGATATTCAGTCAGTCAATTATACTGGCCAAGAAAAGCGTTGAACTTTTAAAGAACAGAGAACAATTTTAGAAAATAGTGTCAGAATCAAATTTCTTCCTTCAACATTTAGATAATCAGTTGAAAGACGTTCTATTAAACATTAAACGGATAGTATATCATTTAATTGGCGACTATTCAAGTATTGTATAATCCCATTCCAAACAAAGATAAAATCTATATTCTATAGTAAAAAAAAAACAAATCATAAATTAATTTCTTTCTAATAGAAAAAGTTTATTTCCTAGGTTCATATTATTTTGTCCATTTCAGTAGTTTTAAAGATCCAATAAACTGAAACGCTCTATTATCTGAGCACGTATACACTCTGATTGGTTAACTTACTACACTCAGCCAACTACGAATATAATTTCCACATAACATAAATGTAAGAGTATTATATTTATCTATATATGTATATAACAGTTATATTCGTATTTACTGGGAACGTTTCTACGTGAAAGTAATTATAATGTCAATGTAACAGCGTTAGGACATTTATTTTCCATTACTCTCAGTTTAATTGGGAAATATGAGAAATACTCTGTTTCCTCGTTCCCAATTTGTAGCAAACTTTAATATTTTATTCTTTTAATCGATGCATTGTGTTGAATCGTAGTTACCGCATTCTCACAATGATTCAATTAACGGAGATTGCGATCAACTAGAAGCGCGCAAACATATTTCCGGCGCAGCCGTGGCAGCGTAATCGGACTTGTCACTACTGGCAACATCGATTCTGTCCTTCGTTGCTAAGCAATAATTCTCTGCTATCGCTCGCGACCTCTCGAGCAGAACACTAATTCGTCTCTTCCACCCTTCCGACCCCTCATCCCTTCTGCACTTCCGGATTTCAATTTCCACCGTATCTGCCATCATGCACATGATCCGATCAAACTAGACAATTTCCATCGTCAACGTGATGCAAGTTGATGATGGAAATAATTTACAAATAATGAGCAAAGATAAAGAAAAAAATACTTTAATTCTTTTAATCATTTAATCATCTTAAGAAGATATATGTTAAGGAATTGTTACGTATTATTATATTAAGGAATTGTTAGTAAAGAAGAATTGTTACTTATAAATGTCTGAGAGAGAAAAGTGTTGCGTAAAGAATATCTTCATTTTCTAATTACCATATCTCTGACGAAAATTCTTCTAATGGAATATGTAATAAATTAATTAGGTTAAATTATATTAAATTGTGAATAGCCAATTTTTTCCTCTATATTCTTTATTTTTCAGCTACTAAACTTCCTTTATATGCATATTCGTACATGTTCAAGTTTCACGAAACTAGTAGCATGTTTCTTACCTAGTATTAGTAATTACTTGCGAATTTGGAGATCGACTTCTTGTCCAGCATGTTCTAATCGTTTTCTTAATGAAACCTTCTTAATAATTCCGCCTGAAACTGAAAGGAGCGCAGGTGCAATCATTTACCTTGTAATAGCAAACATAATTCACGCGAAACGTCACGTGGTCGCTGAGCGTACGCGACGCCGCCGCGCCGTCGTCTTCTCGGAAGGTCCTTCAACTCGGTCCTTCAGCCCTCTCCTCTTTACCGGAGTAACCCGAGTAATGTGCATGAGCTTCGCGTGGATTAATCAAGAATAATTAAATTTTACCGGACGGGACGCCACGGCACAAAAATTAATTTAGAGTTTTTCAAACTCCTCGAGAAGAACGCTCCTTCGATCTTGATTTTTTCGCTTTAAGAAAAATAGCGGTAGGTCAGAGGACTTCCCCATTTTACCGCAAGACTAAAGCTCTGCATAGTTATTGTTTCCAGCGACTGATAATTAAATTTCTTTCGGCCAACAAATCATGAAGCATCTTAAACTTGTTTATCCGATAACCACGCAATTTCTTTTTTCCAAAGGTTCAAGATTATAAAAGATTCCGTTATATTTTTGCTTATCAGAATTTAGATTAATGTTGAGATTTCTCATATAATTAAAGAATAATAAAAAAAAAACAAATTGCTTTCTAAAAGCTTAAATAAACAAAACGTATGACATGACAGATAAATTTTACTTTATTTATATATATTTATAAAATTTAATTAATTTAAAAAATATCAAAGTGTTACACCAATTTTATAAAATTTCTGACAATATGGAGTTCTTGCTATATAATTAATGAACAAGCAAGGTTTTTATTTGATTCTTCCCTCTGATATGGGTTTCCTGTACTGCAAATTCGCTGTGCATTACGAAATTTACGACCGATGGATTTCCGCGGCATGCCACATTCGTCGACGATTTCATCATATTAATTATGACGCAAATTTTCCATTGTTATTTATTAATAATGCATATTGGCTGTGGCGCGCGAGTGCGCGTTTTCGGACGAACTGTTGCTTCGCATATAGTTATTAATTACACGCGCAGTTATTAATTACACCAACGTCGAATATTAAAATTCTGATTAAAGTGCCGATTACCTGCTGCACATGTCGCCAAATAAAAGCCCCCAGATAATAATAACGCTGGTAAATCGCGACACACATACAATGAACATCGAATAACTGTAACGAGAACAAATTATATCACACGCATATGACATCAACCGTTTAGACTTTTGTCATATTGCCAATTTTTGTTGAAAAAACGAAACATTTGCAATAAATTAATTCTTATAATATAACATTTATTTATTATAAATATTAAACAAAGCTGTGCGTAAAATGAGTAATAATGAATCCAAACGATTTTATTAGTATTTTTTCCCTTAAATTCTTTTCCTGACAAAATTCTCTTCAAGGAAGATAAATTTGAATAGTGTTTCCAATTACTTTATTTTCAGTGATCTATAACATGCTCTTGCGTGGAATTGATGATACCTTTACGTTGAGTTTACCATTGTTCGGTGCACAAAGCGCTTTCCAACGATTTCACTTAAAGTGCCTGGGCATAAGGATTTTCTTTTTACGGTGGACGCTGCGAATTATCAAATAAATATTTCCACGACTTTCTCTTCGCGCGAAAGTCCAAGCACGTACCTGCTAGTGAAAAGCATGCTGACTCCCTCGCATTAGCTTCTGCACACATCCGACGGAAAGTGCAATGTCAGTTTCTGCTTCCGGATTTAACTGTTTGAATGCCTATCAAAAACTCTATAATGCTTCATCTTGAACCATTGAACAGACTTTGCTCGTAATTTAAAAATTTGTTTAAATAGGAAGAAGAATACCTTACGAGCAGTTTTTAACGAGTAGACTATCGATCACACGCACAAATCGAATAAAATAACTTTAAGCTATATTTCATTAAAGTAGATTAAATCTTATTATGTTTATAATTAATATCAACTTGGAATAAAACAGTTCTTATTTTAAATTTATGCGATAAGCTCGAAAGTTAATTTGTGTTCTTTGAAGGTTTGTGATGAATCGATAAACTAGACATTAACTTTTGAAGATTAAGTGACTTCTAAAAAATGCATAGACTTCTTGAAAAACAGGGACGCCTGCTCACATGGCGCGGTAGATACCGTAATTCCGCGGAAGCATTATATCGTCGTCTCAAGCGCTTCCGTTTGATTGATCGACGAGCAAACCACAGTCGGCGTTGGTGCCGGAGTGATCGATCGCCCTCGTCTTCGACACAATCGCGAATCCCCGCGGGTCGTTTCCCCCCTTGCCCGATAAATCGCTTCGCCGAGTAATTCGCGTATAAAACTGCCGTGCAATTACGATTAGGCGGTTGTATTTCCTACTCTCCCTTGGATTTCCTTAGTCCACTGTACTTTCTGTACTGTAAATCAGGGGTCTCCCAGATAACAGTGAACCAATCTAAAATCGAGTTTGAAAATCGATGAGAGTCCTGACTCTCTGATAAAACATGTTATTTTTACATCGGATTGAATTATTTTGCTTTCTCTTTGAAACTGGACCTGGTCATTTTGGACGCGAACTCTAAGAACTCGCGTACTCGCCTGTACGCGCTGGTCCTGCGTTTGACTGTGAAATATGGTGCGGCGCCACACCTACTCGCAGACAGGGCAAGTATTGTCCTGGCGGCGTGTCTCACGACTTTTCACGCGCCGTTTTAGCTGCGAGGAAGGATCCTCTCTTTCCGGGAGATCGGGAGGACAATTGACGACAGTATTTACACAAGGGCGCGATTTGTATGATCTAAACTCGTCTGCTTCCCGCAAATACGGGCTCGAGGAGATCCGCAACATGGGCCAAAACTTTCTCACCGATTCGGTTAAGTGCTCAAAACAGTTGCCAACACCGACCACCCGTCCGCCAGCCACCCCTTAAGATCGGGTTGGAAGGACGTAAAAAGGCGGGGCAGAGAACGAGCGAGGGTTGGGAAACCCCCAACTCTCATTCTTACTGGAAAAGTAACGGCGAAGTAGACGAAAGCTTTCGCGATCTTTCACCGTAATCATTGCGTCCATTGATATACAAACGTATATGTAAGTAACAACAAGATGTGCTGTTTTCTTGGATGAATGCAAGTTCTTCGATTGGGTTTCTTTTATAGAACGAAGGAATTGTCCACCATATGCGCGAGGGAATAACTTCGATTTCATGTCAGATGCAGGATTTTTCTTCCTTTGTTGTGTGCACGTATAAAGGGACGACACTTCCATTTTGAAGCAATTCCCCGAGAAAATGCTCGCCCTTGAATTCTCGAAAGTTGATAAAACTCAGTTGCCAGGTATTCCAAAAGAACCCATTTGTTTGACGAGAATCGTCAGAAATAAAAAAAATACAACGTTCTTTTATTACAAATATAAATACGAGTATTTCCATGTGTGGATCATTCCATGTAGAAATGATTTTACGATTTAGAGTAAAATTACTTTAAAAAAGAAATCTTAATGAAAGCTATTGTGTAATAGCAATTTTCTTTCCTATTTCGTTCAGCTGGATTTCATCATCACTTCACATAGATATGATTGAAGAGTATTGGCACTGTGTGTCGAAAGCGGAACGAGATCGAGATGTAAATAAAGCGATAACTTTCACAGCCCCCATGGCTGCCTATAGTATCTTTGATACCAGAACGTGCTCCTTTTTGGCACCGGTCCAAAATGCATAAGACTCGGAATCGCGTGTTGAGCCATCAATCGAAATTCGATATATCCTTCTACCTGCAGGCGCTTATGTCAATATCACACGCATCGTGTCTGTTTTTCGGTGACAAATCGGAAATCGATCAAATATTGAAATTACTTTTCCGCCGCTTTACTTGAAAGGAACGCAAAAGAAGGGGCGCACTACTCCGAATTCCTATTATACCTTTATTAAAACTGTACAATTAAAGGAAAACTGATTACTGAAGAGGATACATTATAAATCACAGAAAATTTTTATTAAAAATTACGTGAATTTTCAAAAATAATTCGTCAATTATCAATATATATTTTAATCTTCTCAAAAACTGCGAATAAAATGATTAGCTGAAAAAAAACATTAAGATTCTTCTAAATTTTGTCATTCTTGGTAATAAAAAAATCATTAATTTTATATTTTAAGAAATGGAATTTCGAGTGAAATATGCTATTAATTTAATCTTTACAACTATCAGAATTATTAATTGAAAGAGCATAATTATTTCTTAAAAGGAACAAAGCAATCTTTATGCAAGAAAGTAAATTTTTAAAGTTTTCTTTATCGGAAAAAATATAACAATATTCTGCTGCAAGATCGATAGTATTCGTAGTGCAGTAATGAAAGTTCAGTCCATTAAATAAATATATTTGGATTTTAAAGTAAATGGAATTAAAAAAAAAATGTACTAGTTTTGTTGATATTTATTTCATTCCTGTGCGATTCGATATCATAATATTTGGTTGTTGGAATGTTTGAGAGAATTTCTAGTTTCCTGAATATTTTTTCAAACGAAGTGGATAAAAATATAATATTACGAGAAATAGAAGCTAGCAGTGCAGAAAGGACAGAAAAGTCGCGAAGTTATGAAGACGGTGTGAAAGCGATTTTATTTCGCGAAGACGGCCACAACATTGCGAACTTTGTGTCTCGTTCACGCCTGCTCGACAAAATTCTTCGTACGTATACATAGCCATGCATGTACGACGCAAGGTGGGCGGTGGATCACCTTATTGTAACGCTATGTATCTTGCTCCGTCGACAGTTTACAAACCCTTACGCAGAGAGGAGAAATTCCAGGCTTACCGTCACACTGATACGCAACCGTTCTCTTGCTGGTAGGCGAAAAAAAGAATGAAAAGAAGGGCTGAAAGTACAAAAGTGAGCAAACATGCTTTATGGAACGAGAAGGGTGAAGTCGCTGGTGAATCCACGTTTTCCACCTGATCTGAGCCAATCGACACTTAATATTTTCCATCATTTTTAATTACACGTGCAAACAACTTGGACGTGGCAACGAAACCGCTGCACTCATTGAGCAAAAATATTTTTAATCTTTGAAAAGAAGAGAAAAATTTGTAAAGTCGAGCAAACATCAAGTTAATTGTTTATCGATTCGCAAGAAAGATGAACATTCTATAAACCCAACAGAACAGAAATGTGTTTTCGAAAAGTTATTCATAATTTTCTAAATTTGTAAATTTCTAAATAATACAGATTTGTTAACATTTTCTCTTTTTTGAGCTTTGTACACTTTAGCTTCGTCATGATATTGTTGAACTTGTAAAGACTCAAATATTAATATAACTACAGTTTAGGGAAACAAGCACACCTTTGGTGTCATCCTCTCAAACCAGTTTCCATCACATGCTTGAATCTAAATTGAATGGTGGAGCGAAAGCTCACCACGTCGTCGATTTGAATTGAAGTAATCTTGCCGAGTCATCAAATTCATTTTTATCACTCACAAAGAAACCATCCGAGGATCCTCTTTCCTCGAAGAAACTGTAGCTTAATCTAATGCAACGTCTGCACGATTTTATTTATACAACGCAGCCGTAAGGGAAATGCCGGATGAAAATTGTAAAGAGAAGGAAGTATACACAATCTTCATTTCATATTAATGAATTTTTGTTTTGAAAATTTGCGGTGAAGAAACGGGCGCCGATGTTGTTGCAAGATGGTATGTCAGAATCGGGTGATGGTAATGTATAGAGCACGGATGTACGACAATGTAATCGACTCTCTTGAGGATAACCTCGTTATCCGACGCAGGAAGTCGCATCTAGGAAACAGTCTTCTTCTACACTCCAATTCTCCGCTGCCGGATTTCCTTGCACGTTTCCCAGGATGCGCAAATGGACTTTTAAATTGTCTGCCGGCTGTGAAAAATACGCGATGCAAGATGGCAAATCGTCATACAATCGTCCTACAAGATAATTGGTTTAAATAATCAGTAAGATGTATCACATGCCAAAGATAATAAGTAGGAATTGAAGAATTGTGTCAGGATAATAAAATAATTTAATTGAAGCTAATCAATAAGAAGAAGAATTTCAATGGAATTCTTTTTAATCTGACAATTGAAATATCAAATTCATAGCTTCTAACTATTTATAATTACAAGAAGATCATTAAACCGAACATAAAGGATGGAATGTATGTATTAAAAATATTTTTACACAAAACAAAGTCTTATAATATTACGAAACGTTTCGGCTGTACTTAGCCTTTATCAATTGTACAATGAGTATTACATTAATCTTCGCCAATATGCTAACAACATTATTTCTATTAATAATTAGTTGTGCCAAGAGCTTCGCACCTTCCGTCAATTATAGCCAAATTGCAGTAATCCGAACAGATACATCACAAACTATGTGAAACAAACTGCCGCTGTACCTCCACAACTTTCTCGTTTGGCAGCGAGAAAGTGTTTATCCGGCATCGTATGTCAACGACTTTGCGTGAATTATTAAAATGATTGATACCTATGTCAATCAACAATAATATGGTCGTCACTATTAACTAGTCTAACAAAATAAAAAATACAAATTCAATTTAAAAAAATTGAGTTGAATTACCTCGTTTAATTCTTTTGCGAAAATGTTAATATTCTGTATGGCTGTCACTGTATCTGAACTTCTAAATTGTATGAGTTCTAGAATCTGACTGATGTGCGTTCTAATGCTAAGGTCGATGATATTATGTTAAAAGTGGTAATATCACAGACTAAATATTATAAGAAGGAGATAACGGAAAGTTCTTTTAAAATATCAAAATAAGCACCGTTAAGCAATTCAGTGTTTAAATTTATGCTATTCTTTTGTTCTTTTACGTGTAATAGTTTCAGATATGAGTCTTTTGTAAAAATTTTTTTCGCTGTCTACAATTTGTGTGTTCTCCCAATCGAACATATGATGTAGCTTCTAGTATTATATTTAAAAATTTTTTATTATTTTGTTAAAAAAGAATGCTCGGTCTTATGCAGTTTATAATACAATTTTAAAAAGAAGAAATATTCTTTTAAGAACGATCGATGGCTGCATTATTTATCTTATCGTTTCTCTTGTTATAAACCGATCAAAATGATTAAATGGAATTAGCGAAGAATAGTAGATTACTATCAGACTGCAGCTCTACTCATGTATTCTCTGAAGGATCAAGTCATAATCATCCTGCGAACCGCGCGCCATGACAGTGATACGTCATGGAATACTCCTCGAGATGGATTCATTTGCAATGAAAGCTCGTAGGCAAGTCCGAGATTTAGTAAAGCAATTTAATAGATCGGATCGAATGGTGCAAGTGACGGTGGGCGATAGATTTTAATTGAATTATCGATGAGGTCTCGACGCGCGTTAACGGAATAACTGAGAACTGCAAGTCGGAGAACATTCTTGCTGAAATATCGATGCGAGTGCGACTTTCCGAATGCAAAGTAAGAGAATTGTGTCACGTGTATTGAACCTTCCAATTGAAGCAAAATATTTGCCAATGTCTGAATAATGCAAAACTGTAAAGATGCACCTGTCTTCTTCTTTTTACATTCGCATCTATGTTTCTCTTCTTATTTGAATTTATACCCTTTTTATTTCTTCAGGAGAAGCTATGCCTAGTTTAAATCAAATCCATTTCCTTTTAAATTCAAGAATTTAAGTATATCCAAAATTGAGGCTTAAAGTGTAAGAATTTAAGCACTTGTGGTATCTAGAGATTTATTTGATGGATTAAAAAATGTTAACAGAAAAAATATTTAAGAACAAGAAATATCTTTATATCTTTAACTTGACAAAAATCGTCTTTATAAACTTGTAAGATTAACAAATGTTTAAATGTTCGAATTCTTCCGAAATTGTACAATTGATTCGCACAGATTTGGGAAGTAAATTCCCCTTACTAGCGGGGATTCGTACAGTATCTTAGAAAGAAAGCTCCCAGGAGAGGATGCCGACTCGAGGATACGTTAGCGTCCTATAAATTGTCAGAAAATTTATAGTGCTTGGTGATGTCATGCCCGGTGGTTTTGTTAGGGGCACTTGCAATCCCTGACTAGTACAAGCATCTAGCTTCGAATTTACTACCACCAGTCTAAAGAACAAATAAAATCCGGTTATTTTTGAACACTGACTTTATTTCGTCATTCCATTTTTCCATCTTCCTTTGTTAGTTTAAAAATCATAGCAATAGGAAATCCAAAAATTCAATAGTCTGATACGGAACAAAGAATTTTAAAATGTTTAATAATTTCTGATTTTAAGATAATGAATCTTTGATACGGTTATTTAAATTGCTACATTTTAGCTTCATGTAACTTCGATTGGCCTACGGAACAATCTGGAATGTTTCCATGCTCAGTGTCATGCTCCGTTTTTGAATTCAAGGATCAAGCCGGTGGCAGTTTTACGATGGACGATAACTCGCCGAGCATGTGCTGAGGATGGGAAAAAAGGCAAATACGTCGGCGATTCGCTCAAAGCAATTTAAATTCCGCACGGATTCTCTCTCTCTTCTCTTCTTTTCTCTTAGGAAGCCGATCTATTCACTTCGTCCTTTTCAACTCCTGTGCTTTTTTTCTTCTTGTACCGATGCAACGAACCACCGAAGTCGTCAAACGCGAGACTACGCTATGGTTCCTGAGCCTCGAAAGTAGAGCCAAGCGAGTTTTTCGTGAAATCGAATGCCAATACTATTCGCGGCGCCGGGAATTTTAAGCAACTGCTGGAAAGTTCTCACGTACTGCTGCAACGAAGAAAGGAAGGAAGAAGCAAGATAGGAGTTTCCTTTAATTCCTTTTAATTCGAAACATTTGGTGCTCCTAGAATCTTAAAGTTTTTTTTTCAAATACACGTGCCTTATTTTTGTCTCTCATCATAAAAATTCTATGCCCGCGCGCGAAATACCAGTCAAATTATATAAATATATTACTGCTTACTTGAACCATCTCATTCTTTTGAAACAAAGTTATACTTTAGTTAGCCATCTCACATTTCTCCTGTAAAATAATTTTAAATGTTTAAAATTATTTTATATACATTTTGTCGTGTATCGAAATTTTTTCATCCACATTTTAATCTCATGCTAGCGGATAATTTACATCTTATAGTTTGAAAATATTTTACTTCGCGGCTAAGTAATGTGATAATGCTACAATAATGTTACAGCTTTTATTTCTTAATATGAGTTTAGAAAGATGAAACAAATTAATTATATTTTAGTTCAAATCCCTGCTTATCGCATTCCATTTCAATTCAGTTTCGCATAGAGAAATTAAAAAAAATTCTTTTACTCTAGACATGGATCGAAATTTTACAAAGTACATATATATTTCCATTCCGGAACTGAATTGGAATTGAATCAGAAATGATTGCCAAGCCCTGTTCAGAACAAACATTCTTAATTCTCTCATTTCATTTAACGTTGACTGCGCGGATTAATAAAAAAAAAAAGAAATAACGAACGTCAAAGTAGACGTGAGAAAGAAAATCATATAATGAGAAATTAAAATTATAATTTCCACACTTAGGAACGTATCGTTGGTACTTTAGGACGGTACGCGCGATAAAGCTGTCGTCTCTGCTTTAAAGTTTCACTGTCGTCGTATCTTTCTTAATTATGAAGTATGAGATCGCGTCGTAAAATACACAAAGTGAGTAAAATTCACGGTTCATCTGCTATGTAAAGACGGCTGGCCATATATGTGGTACGTCGTACTGCCATAGCTTTATCTTTGAGGACAGTTGCCGCACGTTTTAACGTACCTCCTTTCCCGATGTCCGCAATAAAGATTTTCCTCCAGTAATCTGAAACCTCTATGACATGGCTGACGATATTGGTGCACCAGGAAACTTGCTAGATAGAAAGTAAAGGCTATCCAATGACGTGGGATTAGTCCCTCTTTTCAGCGCGGTAACTTCAACTATTCTTCTCATAAGTCTGCAATTGGATATATACAATATTTTTAATTAAAGGGATAATATCAAAATTGTCACTTTTTATCGTAGAAGTTGCGTAATGTAAATCATATCTTCATTCAACCACAGAGATAATATTCAAGCACATTCGATTGTATCATAAATACGTCCACCGTATTAACTTATAACGATTGCTTGCAATCTCGCAAATGAACGCGAGGCAAAAAAAAAAACGCTCGTCGAAGAGGGAAAACGGCAAGGGAACGAATATTTATTTGTTATTTAACCGGCGCTCGAAATACGTTGATTAATATCGCGCTATTAAATTATTACTTCGACGTTAGTCGATATGCAATATCGCGGGTCAATGAATATAAAATCCCTTTGCAAGAATAATTAGCAAGATTACGTCACCGACGGCGTTTTTGCAACTGCATTGTTTTGCGATGATATGTGACGACAAGCTTTTGCCTTATCAAAAAATAATCCATTAATTTCAGCCTCTATGTAGCGTTCATTAGTTCACAACATTTTTCAGTTTACAATAGAACATGTCAACCCTTACATGGAGGGTATCGTATTTTATAAAAAAGAAATATAACTCTCTACGTTAAAATTGAGATACGTTTTCCAACTTTTCTTTTGGAGTATATAATACGACAGTATTTTACGTCATGAGAATGAGTTATATTGAGAAACATCGAAATGGAGACATTAATGGACCATCCAGATTTGACATTTCAAATTCAGGAACCATTTATCGTACGATTTGATGCTCTTTGTAGAGTTTTCAATTTCTCGCAAGAAGAGAAAAGCTTAAGTTTTTTAACACATATTGGAGTTCGATTTCATCTGCCATTCTTTGAGATCAAATACTTGGTTGACTTAGCGGAGTTTTCGAGGACATGTCTGCCACTCTCCTGCGAATGTAATTGGATAGATCCATCGACGAAGTTCGTGTAACAACGTGTCGAGGAACACTCGAGTCGCCGCACCGCTCTCGAGTGTCGACCGTGCTGCGATCCGTGCGGAAAGTATCGGATTTCAATTATGATAAGTGTGCGGTTAGGATGTTCACCGCGTATCATATGGAGCCAGCGAAGGGAACTTTCAGTCAGCTACATGCGAACAGAGAATATACGAACCCTTATCGATAGCAATTAAATGCGATTTTATACCTTTCATTCATTCATCGAAGAATCAATCGTAATCTCTCTAAAGCTAACTCCTCCTCGAAATAAGATTATATTGTACATGTCTAATTAACAGCTTGATTAACGTACTGATTGTATTAAAGATTATATAGGTTTCAATTCCAATTCCAATTCTAACCAAATAAATCAATATATGTATATATGCGTGCATGAAATGACTTGTTTCTTCATTTGTTTGTGAAATAATGATTTAATTTTCGTTTTATGAAATACCTGACATAAAGAATCACATTTTTAAATAAATGAGGAATTTTATCATGTAAATTATGTGCGATTATATTTTAACAAGGAACATTAGGCAACCCGGAAATTTAAAAAAATCTGAAACTTTGTGTACAAATAGAGGAGTTTATCTATAACACAAAAATATTTTTTGTTCGTGCCCAATTTCCATTTTAGGAGATGAAACACCCTTTCGAAGAAAATTGATTTCTTTCTTTCCAAGCGAATATCATCGAAACTATAAGAGATAGAAAAAAAATGTTCTGAATAAAAGTTAAATTAATTAAAAAAAAATTTTTTTAATTATTAATTATTATTAATTAAAAAAATTTTTTTTTAAATTATTGTTATAAAGTACTCTTTGAGCCATTCAACTTTTATTCAGAACATTTTTTTTTCTATCTCTTATAGTTTCGACAATATTCGCTTGGAAAGAAAGAAACCGATTTTCTATAAAAGGGTGTTTCACCCCCTAAAACGGAAATTGGGCACGAACAAAAAATGTTTTTGTGTTATGGATGAACTCCTACATTTGTACACAAAATTTCAGATTTTTTTGAATTTTCGGGTTGCCTAATGTTCCTTGTAAGATATATTCAGATTCACAAAATCAAAGCGTGATTAAACTTGTTATGGGTTCCTTATTACTAACAACTCTAACAAGCAAGACTTAAGCTAACATAATAGCAGTTTCTCCATAAGTTTTTTTACAATCTAGGGATCGAAAGCGCAGTCCGGTTGGCAGGATTCTTGAGAAACAGGAACCGGCCGAGCGAATTCCGCGGCCGGCTAGATGCATTATTCTTCTTGCTCGAAATGGCGTTCGCGCTCTGTTTGGGATTCCATTCCGTGCAATTTGGACGGGCGCGGTAGCGTAGAAACTTAATAACGCCCGACAACGACGCCAAAGTGCTGGGAAAGGGACGACGACGCGGGCGAGGATGGTAAATGCGGCGAAGAGAACGACGAGGGTCGACCCGGCCGCTGAAGCTTAGTATGAAAAATGTCTGGATGATCCCCGCGAACGGAGAAAAATTATATCTTGAGTTGTTCGTCGCCGTCGGCGTCGCCGGCATCGCCGGCATCGCCATCGTCGTGTTGCTTCGTAGATGAGAACGAAAAATAGATTGTATTACGGGACGACGAGCCCTTTCTCGCGAGCGGGCTTCGGATGGCAGAAAAAGTGCCAGGGTTCTGCTTGAGAAAAATACTCTCGTTTGAGAGTCTTCTGCTTTTTTCTATTTTTAGTTTAGACGTCGCAACTTTTTTTTTTCTTGACGCTTCGGTATTTTTATCTTGAGCATTGTCATATTCTTACTTGATATTCTTTTTTTACTTTCAGTTTGAACTTTACATATTCTCTTGGTATTTTCTATTTCTACATTGAACTTTAATATGTACACTACTTCCGGCTATTTATGAATTACTCTAATAGATTCGAACGCTTCAATTTCTAAGATTCCAAATATGTGAAATATTTTTTGTTTCTTCTAACTTGATATATAATATTTCTCCTTACTTTAAACATTTATTTTATTCAAAGGCAAATGGTTGGCTTGAATAGACTCGTTACCTTTCTTCAATGATTTTCGCGTCTGCTGTGACGCTAATTACATCGGACGTCAACTTTGCAATACCGATAAAGTGCCAGTAAAATATTCGAAGTGTATCAAATTACAGCGTAAGTTTTCTCAACGTGTCATTTTATTTCCATAATAAAGAATATTCCGACTCTGGCAATTTTGCACGAAAGATCGTTGCAGTCGCATTCGACAAGGCTACTAACGTAAAACTTTTTATAGACATTTACTTTATATTGTCTCAATTTTGAGTGCCTAAAATAGCCGCAGAGTGGCCAAAACAAATTATTCATTCGTTAAACGGCTCTATTTCGCGATGGGAAGTAATTTTGATTCAAACAAAGATTTTATCACGTACGTCTAATTTCTCGTCAAATCTATTGACTTCAGAATCGATGCATAATTAAATTAACAAGGCTTTATCCAATCCACAATTTTAAACGAAAATCAACTGAGATGAAATTACATTCCACAATGCCTGCATAATATTCGCATTAACGATAGCAAAGCCAGAGAATGAGAAATGTGAGGGAACATATGCAAATCAAGGAAGGATAGTTCGTTATGGAAAGGCGTTAGAAAATATGCATGGAAATCCGGATAAAAATTCGCACCCCAATATTATGCACCGCTTTCGGCAGCGATTCGGATCCGCGATGACCGTCTGTCGAGGATCGCTTATTGCGAAATTATACGGCTATCTCGGCGTCGAGAGCAAAACTATAATTTTACTATTATACTATCCTCATGCAGCCGTAGTAATATTGCTCAGGAATATGATGTATATTTTTAGGTATAGAGCTCGTAGATTGAGTTGAAAAGGGTGGAAAAATTGTAGGGAAGCCCGGGGGCCAGTTGTCATACAGAATTGGTCGTCAAAAAACTTATAACTCCATCAGTATTTGGCATGGCATTCTCTTCTTTATATTGTAGATGGCTGACAATATTATAATTTGTAATATTAATTTGTTGTGTAAAATGGTTTGCGTCAAAAGCATCGTGTATATTATTTACAAGGACTTTTAAGAAAATGCAGTAATGAAGATAATGAGTAAATTTTTCTTACCTCTTTTTTTTTCTTATTAGTTTTGGGCATTACCCGCAATTTCTCTGTAATCTTAGAAAGTGGCATGTGTCTTAGATAATCTTTGCTATAGTTAGTTAATCACTATTGTAGCAAAGTTTGTGAATATAATCTCCCTTATTAGACGCCCACGTAGGGTAGATTGACCCGAGAACTGAGCCGAGATTAGTGATAATTAAATTTAACCTTTTTGAATCGGCTTGTTTTAAACAATTATTTACGTATATAATATTTTATATTTTTTCATTTTATTTGCAGAAACTGGAACGAAAACAAAAAAAAGGAAGATAAATAGAAATAAAATTTCGCCTGATATTTTGAAAGTTGATAAAGCAGTGAAAATGCATAATTTTGTTTATCTGATAAGCCGCTTTAGAATTTATTATCGTCGATAATACAGAGGTTTCTGTTAAAAATTTCAAAGTGATCTTACTCTGACCTTGGTAAGGCTATTCAAGGTCAAATTGATAAAATCAGTAAATAGACATTTTTAAATCCTACAACTTTTGTCTGAAACATTTTTTTCGTATCTTGCGTATTTTTCGAGATATCGACACAAGACGATTAAAATGCCACCACGTATTTGATATTTGTTCTCACTTATATCGGTTATAAAGATTGGGCTTATGAATGGTGAATTTCTCTTTTTGGTCATCCAAATCACAGATCTATATAGATTTGGTATTATTTTGAGATTTACACTTAGCGTCGTCCCCTTGTAAGTGTAAAAAGTATTCATACCTGGGATATTTTCATTTTTTATTGTTAGAAAGTTAGTTGTAATGAATTGTATATGTATGTACGTGTTAATAAATAGCCAAATAATGTTTCCTTCATTAAAATAAGGTTTTAAAAAATATCCTCTGTACGAATACTTTTTACATTCACTGCAAATGTATTATAATGTAAACAGTTTTTAAAACTATTTTATTTACTTTCTTCAAAAAATTATTATTCAAAAACTGTAACAACCGCGGTTTTAGTCTTCTATATACTAACAAAAAAACTTATTATATCGTTAAATACGTATTTATTCAATGTTTAATCACATTTTTAACTTTAATTTGAATTATCTGTAATTTTTTCTTAAAGTGATACATGATTAAATGTTATAAATATTGCATTCGTAAAAGTTTCATTATATATTTCTATGTATTTTATATTCCGTTTTAATTTTTTTGACTCTTTCTAAAGTTTAGATCTTAGTTTTCTGGATTCTCGCTAAAAGATTCTTTTTTTTATTACTGTGACAGGGATCACCCTGATTTGAAGAAAAATCCTAGTTGGAAGTCCTAGTTGTTTCTGGAAGGAACAGAAAGTTTTGATACGAACAAAAGATACTAAGAATGGGTTGGTTCTGACAATGCCGGCTGCTGAACGAAAAGCCGAACCTGCGAAAGAGATATCAAATACGCTCGATTGGCTGTCACGCCCGATAAGACCATGCCACATTGAATTTGGATGGTTGTCGTCAACCTTTCGACCCAGCCATTTTAGCGAACGTTTTCGGGCTTTTTGAATTTCGTTATTCTGTTATTCTGTTTCTATATGTTTCTTTATTCTCTATCTACTACGAATATTGTTATGGATGTTCAAGTTGTAAATTTTATTACAAAAAAAGAATGACTTGACGTACTATGAAAAATATTTTAAAGCTTGTGGAATGTACTACTAACCAGATTTCGAACAATCAGAATATCAAACACGATATATATTATTCGTAAAATAATATTTAGTCTAGAAATTAATCATAAACATGAAAATCATATTTGTTATTTAAAATAAAATAAACGCACGCGATGTTTTTGAATAAACCCTTCAATTATCTTTTTACGTATGATAACATCCGTGTCATGACGTGGCGACGAGGCGTGTTATTGATGATGGATTGAAAATTTTCGATTGATGGTGAGCAGCGTTTCATTAAAAGCACGGGCAAAATCAGCGATCTAATAATGTTCGCCCCAATTTTGTCGCAGCATTGTTGCCGACGTCGTTTCCGCGAGTTGCGACGAGACGGCTCTTTCTGCGATCGATCGACACGTTCGTCCCGACGCCGATGGAACGCGGCGACGCCGGCCGCGCATTGAAGCGCGCGTCACCATAGCGCGTCGATAACAAACGGTCCACCTGCGTGTGTGGGCCATAAGCGTTAACAGGGTCCTCATTCAAGCGCGAAAGATAATGTTTCATCGGCAACTAATGATAACCACGTTTTATGAAATAACTATTTCGCGTTCGCACCTCGCTACCTAATGGGAGTTTTATGCATCGATGAGCGCCCGAAAACCGTTTATGCTATTTTTTTTAGTTAAAATGCTACCGCGAACGCTGTAATCCATGTAATTCAATCCATGCAAAATAATTAAACATGAGCTTTAATAAGCAAGCCTAAGAAAAGAAATAAAAATAGAAAATAATAAAAACAAATTATGAGGGAGGGATGCAATCCTAATCTATAACTTAATATGTAATGTAATTTATCCCAGTTAATAAAATAGGCAAGTTAAATATATGTAAAAAAACTATTATTATAGACAAATCAGAAAAAAGAACTAAAGAGGTATTCTAGTTTAGCGCGAAAAAGTTTATTTTTATTATCTAAAGAAAACTGTTTGTTCAGATATTTAATAATAACTATTTTATTTATGTCGATGGATTATAATATTTAGTTCGCTGGGTAAGGTTGAGCCTTCGCTCGATCTGTTTCCATCTCGAGTGCGTCCACGTGCTCAGTGCCGGGATATCACGCGCCTTAGCACGGTGCTATTGTTCTCACTCCTTGAGCGAGTAACAACCCCTTTCCCTTCCAATTCCCGGCACCAGCGAAAAGCAGCGAGTCTTAGTCTTAAATCGACAACACATGAGAGAATCGCCCGTAGTATTTCAGAGCACGCGATCTACGTTTTGTCGAAGCAACGAATTCAAAAGTTAAGTCTACTTCAGTGTGATCCACAGTAGAGTTAATCAATAAAGAGACTTATAATTAATCACTTTGACATTTTTTCAATCGGAGCACTCCATCCTGGAATAGTATGAAAATCAGTGGACCGGCTATAAAAATTAAATTAAGTGTGATTGCGCGCATATCGAAGGGCGCGTACGATCACTGTTATATCCATTTTTTATTCTTTTATATACTTGTACATATTTATTAAACAAATATATACAAATTTTAATATAGCTAAATGCCTATTATAATACGCAAATTAAAAAATAAACACATTTTTTAAATTGGTTGACATGACTTTTTAAACATTTAGCCATATCAAAATTTGTAAACATTTATTATATTATGTGTTTAAGTAGTGTAAGAATGGTGCAGTTTTCTTTAAAAATGTTCCCAAAAATAAGTCATTTTTCGCTCTCTAGTCTAGAATACTTCCTTAAAAAGGAAGGAGATTCTTAAAAAAAAAAATAATATAATACTGTTGAAATATTAATACTCGTATCAAAGAATTTAACGAACTTAATATATTGGATGCTTCATCTTCTCAGTTTTGAATCAATTAGAAATTAGATCATCGATTCCCCGGAGTTTATTATTATCTTTTATATACTTGGCTATTTGATCTTGCAAGTATAGAACATTTTTATATTTAGTATCTTGCAGCTTGTACTTCCTTTTCTTTATAACACAAGAATAACATGTTAGAAGAGCTTCCTTGTAATCAAGTATTTTTACTCTTTTCAATAAAACAACAATTTCACCTTTAATATACCTTTAATGTAGAAATAAATTAGAAAATATTGTCAAAAAGATATGTTTAGCTCAAAATTTGAGTATAAAATCCAGGTAGACAGACTGATAATCGTTGATGTAACGAACGCATCGTATAATAAAAGGATGCTGCTACAATTTACGCCTCAATGATGTGTTGAGGCGGGTGTTCATAAGAAAATACGTTCGTGCGAAAATGCAGCTGAAATATACAGACGCTCTTCATGGTAAAGTGAAGACGCGTTTATTTTACGTTACGGTTACAGCCACGGTAAACAAATTTTCTTGATGATAGTAATTGGCGTCAATTTTTCCTGGAAATACACTTGACACAGCTTGTTAATGTTCTGCATTACTAGTCTCTACATTCAATGTTATATTTATCTCGATACTTAATCTTTACCTTTCTTATTTATCTAAACGATTTTGCTAAAATATCAAAAGATTTAGCTAAATAGAAACTTGAAAAAATAATTTTTTGTTGGAACATTTAAATAATTACATAAGACGTTCAAATATGATGAGCAAGATTACAAAGAGTTTTGATATTTTAACAACTAATTCGAGTATTCTACATAATTATTTTGATGGCTCAACAAAATTATTTTCAGATCTGTATGTAGCTATAATAAATTTTAGACACCTCAGCAAAATGATTCTTTTCGTAAATATCTGTCCACATGATAAATATTTTTATTAATTTTTTTCTACATTTCTCTTTGTTTAAATCATCTCTTTCAGTTCCTTACATTCTAACATTTTACTTCAAATTTTGATTCTCTTTGATATGTTGTCACATTAAAAGAAGTGAGAAGCGAAGAAACAATTTTATATATGAGTTAAGTATTTTTTAATAGATTCAGGTTTATTAATGAGAAAACTAATAATTTCGTGGCGTTCAATTGCTCGAGGGCGTTCACCCATCTATGTAAACACCAAGTAATCGTCACGGATCTCTATCTAATGGCCGCCAAAGTTCGTCTTTGATTTGACTTAGCGACTGTCACAGCGCAATTAAATGCTTGGGGTTCCGTTTCAGAGACGATAAATCGATACTTAACGGCTTGTCTATCTGCTTCCACTTCACCGCCGAATTAGCCGATGTGTTCTCCCAAAGGGAAAGACACGTGTATGTTCCGTACACAGTTTTCAATTACGGTTTTCGCAAAGCCGTCCTCTGCTCAACTCATGCGAACATCTTTTCAGTTCACAAGTCTTTATAGAAAGAGACCAAATTTAAAATCGAACAGAATTAAAGACTATTGAAAACTGTGCACAATTCATTAAATAGTAAGTTTCCCAAGACTTGGATACATTTAGCCTTTTAATTGATAGCATTAAATATTTTTGTTCAACTAAATAATAATACCATTGCTCATTTATTAAAAGATCTGTCGATTAGAAATCATTCTTTTAAAGCATGCAAGTTGTCTAGATATTGTCAGTTTTGCTCAATGTAAGATTATTAGCTATCATAATGCATCGCCTAACAAGATGTTCTGTTTACAATAGGAAATTCCCCGTAATCCATATATTAAAATTTGTCATTGTCATTAACTGACAAATAGCATACTGACTGACAATCGCGAATAATCATTGTTCTGTTGAATCAGGTCTTATCAGCGAATACAGGTGCCACATTCAGACACGTGACTGGTAGCGAGCGAGCGATTACTCACAAATGATCGCCGTCTGTGATCACGGTCGGTAATTAACTGCATAATGGCACGAAGTGACGGTAGCTCGTTGTCAATTAGTGTCTATTGTTCACAGTCCAATGATGGCAACTAATTGGATGTCTCGGGTTTTAACGTGTGCTCTATACGGCACTATTAGTATTTTCAGTTGACCTCTCACATTACACCTATGAATGATCGGTATCTCAAATATTGATTATCTTCCGTTCTTTAGCCCCTTCGAAATTTTGTTTTTATATACGAGAAGATGTCGAACTGTTTATATCTTAAAACTCTTAAAATTCAGCTCAAATTTCTCTTAGTTTGCACAATTTCTCTTTTACCATCGTATCTTTAGAAACATCTATAACTCTAGGTCTTTTGAATGCCTTCCGAACAACTCGCGTTATTAATTGAATAGACAATTTTGTGCTAATAATACGGTAAAATGCACCTGCATTGTATTCATTCTCGTGCTCGTCGCAGCT
Source organism: Solenopsis fugax (assembly GCA_003595255.1). Classification (NCBI taxonomy): domain Eukaryota; kingdom Metazoa; phylum Arthropoda; class Insecta; order Hymenoptera; family Formicidae; genus Solenopsis; species Solenopsis fugax. The sequence goes on along the minus strand of QKQZ01001244.1, from coordinate 7,426 downwards.
AATAATGCATTACGATTGAATAAATGCATGAGAGTCCACGGAGCTCATCACTACAAAGTGACTACGCGCAGGAGAGGGCAGCGCGAAGATAGAGAAAGGAAAAAAGAAAAAGCTGTTTGCCAAACTGTGGCTATCTCTCTCTTCTCCAGGGAGTAGAGCTCCATTCCGGAAATTGGCCAAAAATCAAACCGAGTCGTCGACGTGAACGGGGACGTTGCCGGTGTAGATCCTGGCCGACGTGGAATCCAACAAATCTGCAGTTTAACGTCGGGATTGGCACGGTCGAGCGAGCCCAAAGAAGGGGAAGAAAACCCCAACGACTCGACGGAACAAAAGAATTCGCCCAACTACGTGTACCTTAGCCGTATCATGGAATAGACTTTCTGAAGTTCCTGAAACTCGCTTAATAGTTTAACAGAAGAATCTAAATGATATTAACAATAGTTAGAGACCAAGTTTCACAGACATTAGTACAAGTTAACTCGGAGAGAATGTATTATAATTAATTCTGTGTTTTAGACACGGAATTAGAAGCTAAAGGTTTATGAAACGAGTAAATATAAATAAATGTCGTATTCCCCTTAATTTATTCTCTATGTTATACGTTTAAAAAGTTATTATAAACTTCTTTTGACGTTTTATCGATATCTTTCGTCTATTGGCGATTCAAGATGCATCGTGTCTTCGACTTTCTATCCAGCAGATAGAATTTGACGAGAAGTTTGATACTACGAGCTATAAGCGAGGGAGGGATAGAATAAGGGTAAAAGAGGGAAGAAAAAGTTTTCAGTTCCTCGTTGCGCTTCATGTTTTCATCGCGAAAGTTAGGTAATTGAGAAGTTCGGACTTTGTAACTGTCTGTCATAATCTCGCGACGCCGTTATAATATCCTTGATGCAACTGCACGCAAGGTTTTCCAATCGACGAAATATTTTCCCTCGTAAAAATTGCGATCGTGGTTCTTTAAAAATGTTCTAAATCTCTGAGTTAACGAATAGCATATATTCCGTAATCCGTTCAGAAGTAATAAATCATAATCCATGTAATATACACAACTAGTGAATTGATATTTTGTCAGAGTACGAAATAAAAGAAATTAAAGAAATAAACTGTTTCGACATTTTTATCAAAATTGAAGATTCTTGAAAGATTTTACGAGAATGAAATCTACAGATTTGAAAATTAGAAAAGGAATTATTTCACAATATAAACAGATACTCGTACATAAAATTGCGTTAAATTTCCAACTGTCCTAGGTAGTTAAAAATTTTTAATTTTAAGAAAAATATAACAAACAAAGCTTACAATTGCAGAAGTACGTAATTTAGTCTAAGGGTAAGTAAATATTCAAATATATTAATTTTATTTCTACGATTTATAAGAATGAAACAAATTTCTTGTTTTTCATAGAGCTATAATTCGACTGCTATGATTCAGTCATCATCCTCTTCAGACACGCAAATGTACTAAACTTTAAACTCAGAGTACGTCATTAGCTAAATATATCTGTAGTTTCAGAGTCTTTATGGAAAGTGAGGAGTAAGGCTAATGCGTTTTTTAGAGGCTTTTGAGTATCCTAAGATTTTCTTGGATATTTCCTTTTCGCGGAGAAGCAGGTGAACGTCATGAGGCAAAGAATGGTAACTAACAGAAGCAGCTAAAAGATTCGAGTCAGTGGGGGATGCACCACAACTATCCTATTCGCTTTCTTTACTGTCCTCCTCATACCTACATCGGATAAGCTACCTACTCTCTCCCCCAACTCCTTCCACAGTTCTTAATTCCGCTGGTGAAGTCGGCTATCCGGATTATACGAATTTTTCTGCATCTCGGCATGGCTTCCTTCAGTCCTTTTTACGTTCATTTAGCGTATCTCGATTAAGCTGAACTTTTACTTAAGCTGCAGAATGCATCTCGATAATCAACAGCTGACACTATGCATCACTTTCGGAATAACAAAAAGGTCTGTCATCTAAACAGTTTTCTGTCTGAAATGTATCGGGAATAAAGAATAATTTCGACAATTTTAAAGAATAAATCAATGGAATTGCCGTTAATAAACTTTCATGATTTGAATAAAAATATGTTGGTTTACAGACAAATTGGAAACATTTTCCAATTCCGTTTTTAATCTGAAGTTCTGAGATAAGAGTAACTTTTACACACTTTAACCAAAAAAGTTACAATCGGACTTTTTAAAGCACTTTAGCTTCCTTAATGACTAGGAAAGAAAACAGGAATCCTTAAAGAGAATTGAATGGTCCATTTGAATATAAGTTTCCGCTATACTATTTTCGTATTTAGATAGTTGCAGTTATGATTGCTCACATAATATATACAATAACAAAATTAAAAGAGTATGAAAGAGTATCTGTATTAAATATTCCAACTTATCATGCTTTTGGAATTATCCTTAAGGTTTTAAAAAGTTTTTGATGGTAGAAACTTTTGAAATATTATATTATATAAAGAATGAAACGAACAAAGCGAAACTCTATATATGAACCAAAAATGGTAGAATATTTTTATATACATTTGATAGTGAAGAAAAATAGTAAAAAAACGAAAAAAGGATCTCGTAAGTGGGAGGATTTGCAAGTAGGCATTAGAGTTGGTATGCATTATCTTAGAACGACTTTTTCATTTCTCTCGCCGAATTTGTCGGCAAGTTAAAACGGTCTACAGTACCGCGAGAGTGTCATAAAAGTGGAACGTAGTATTTCCCGTCTGCTGATTCTTCTCCTTTTGCACCTTTTTGTTTTAATGGACGCGTTCTCGACGAGACACAGGAAGACGAGCGTTTTCTTATTGATCGGGGATTCACGGAGTCGACGTTCTTCATGAAATTCGCTTCTGAAATCAACGCCTGACGTGAACGCGTTTATGAATTATTAACGTATTCAATTCCCCTGTTTTCGCCGATGAGGCCGGAAATCGGAATGAATTCCGATGATGAAGGTCGAAGTCGCTCGTAGATTCCATTAGTGGCACGCGATTCTCGTCTATGATTTTCCACTCGGTCTGAGAACATGGTGCCGCGACGATAAAAACCTTTATGGCGAATGCGTCGACGCTTCGCTATACGTGGTGAAGCATTGTACCTCGTGGAGCACTATACTTTACATACGTACGGCCGTGTCATATACCCGCGAGCGTATATTTTCGGAAACCTTTTTCGATATTCTGCGGGTAGCTTCTTTGACTCTTTTTTATGCCATTTCGTCGTCCCTTATTTGAATTTGGAACTGTACCTCTGACAAAGTATTACAGTGCATATTATTTCAAAATTTCTTGTTGCATCGTAAAACGACATTATAAAAACATTATAACTGATAACATTATAACTCATTTACCAGAATTTTTGGGTATTTAGTATTTAATTATAAAGATTATATATCCATCCTTTAAAGAAAAAGTTCTATTTCCTATGTGCTACTATAAGTATTATAAATGAATACTTTATTTGCATCTATCATATTTTTTTAATCGATTTCAGCTTTTCAATATTACATATTTCCTCGCATACAGAATTTATAATTAATATTAATTTGCAAATCTGTCTCATATATTTTATATAATTATGCCTTATCCATTAGAGCACGATAAACTCTGTCAATTTAATTTAATTTAATCGGAGAACTCAAACGGTAAACATTTTGTATTTACCACCATGAAAATCATTAAATTCTATTGGATATTCTATTTAACGGACTGTGGCAGTTCTAAGCCAGACTGCATTCACTCGCAGAGGCAGTCGACGTCCATTATTTATCACAGAATAATATTGAGGATATTCTCGAACGTCATGCTGAATTTGACCGCTGCCTATGAAACAAATCAACCACATTGGGAATGTATGTGATCATAGCGGACATCAATGAACTCAAAACGACGTGCAAAAATCCACTTTGTCGATCCGCAAATCGTCCTGGCGGGCGGCAAGTTTTGTTCTGGAAAACTCAATTCGGATTGGAAAACAGACAACACGAGAGAACAAATGGTTAAGCCGGTTTGGATCTCGCTTAATAAATCGTTCGCAGCTGCTCCTCTCCTTTTCTTTTCTTTGTGCTTGTCTTTTATACGCGAGTGCACTTGTATATGCTGTATATCGTGCAGAAGTATACGCGACCGCATTTTAGTTCACAAGCTTAGCGCAAAGGACAAAGCCATGTTTTCCTTTCTTTCGTCTTATGTAGGACGCGTTGTAGAAAGTGCTGAATGCAGAGGTATTTATTATGTAGAGAGTTTTGATTCGAACATACGGAAAAGAAACTTTGTTATTACACGTGATAAATTTATTTTTAAAACACTCGTGCAGTGCTATTAACTTCAGATCTCCTCTCACTATTCCCTAATGCAAAAATATGAGCGTAGCAGGGGATATAATTTTTTTGCCAATCAACACAACGTTGGTCGTATTTTTTGTCGGAAATTGAAAAATTTATGATTGGAAAAAAAGGACGAACCGCATATAAATCTTTCGAATGGCTTTCTTTTATTCTTCCATATCTAAATGCGAATTCCTAAGCAGGTCGCGCCGAATACGAGAAAAGACGAATTTCCATTTGACATATATCCATGAGAAATCGCTGCAGGGTGTAGTCGTATTAGCCATCAAAGTCACCCTGCGGTATTTATCGTAATGTTAATTGAAGCTTCGGTATAGGATAAGCACTGCTTCTCACACGCGAGAAAGCTCACCAATTTTTAGAGCGATTTGTTTGTACGCTTTTTGTACTTAACATTTATCTCTTCCCGTATTTCTCTTTGTTCTTTCCCTATTTTTAGATAAGTCCTATAATTATCGCTTAACTGTATACGTATACTAAATTACGAAAAACGTTTACAGGACCATTCATCCATTTTATATTCCATTTATCGTATTCTGATACGCGTGCAATATCGGAAAAGCAATAATCTGAAATTTAATTCAGAATTCTATCTCAAGCACTGTCGATGTTTATGAAAGCATTAGTAATCCTACTTCGATAAAAGAACTTTTTTGAAAATTATAATCATTGGATTTGGAAACACACATCGGAACAGTCGTCTAACACATTTCATTTGATGGATATATCGATACGATCAACTTGGTTGGAAATCAATTTCCTTTGGATGAACATGGAGACAGAGATGTTACTAGGGATAACCCAGATATTCTTATTTACTTCATACACAATGAAAGGACGAGGGAAAATAGAAAAAAAAGAGAAAGAGAGAGAGAGAGAGTGAGAGATAGGAAAAGGAAACAGAAATCCGCTCGGAAGTGCACGTTTCTCAGTCTCTTCCTCGCAGGACTATTATACACCATTATCTCGATCCAGTCTTCCCCTTCATTGTACCCATACATAGACACAACAGGAAAGTACGCAACACAAGCAAGTGGAATTCAGTGGCACGAAACAGCACTTCGCTATAGCGCATTGGTCAGGAAAAAGAAGGACGCGAGAGGAGAAAGCGAAAAAGAAAGAGTTACGAAAGGAAGAAGGTACTCTGAAAGCTGCTCTAGTGACAGATCTGTCAAATCCTGGGATACGCAAGTTTTTTTGTTCTAAGAGATACCTTCTAATTCCTGGATTTGCTGTTACACACATTTCTATCTTTCTTTCCGATTTTTATCTACTGAAATCTACATCTTTTTACTTAGACTTTTGTATTCTCAGATGTTGTATACACGATCCTTCTCTCAGAGATCTCTGTATCTTATTTTATTTTATCTGCATCGCGTTCTGGGTTACCGTCGCTCCTTTCCTTGTATTCAAGATTTTTAGATCCATATATCTCGTGCTGATACTTTTGCGCTGTAAAACCTTACTTCCTCATACCACTTCAAGGATTTAACGCTCGTCTTCCTTCTTTGTCGATAGACAGAATCTTGAAGAGGAAGAAAGGTATGGCTTGCGCTACCGTAGAAAATTACCTCCGTCCGACTAACATTGGAGATTCTGCGTGTCAGTCTCTCCTCCGTGCTCCTTGCACGTTCTGCTGTCGTTTCTTTGTATCCTCTTGCCTGGCAGGAAGCAAGGGGATTCAGGATTTCCGCCAAACCAAACGTAGGTTTTCCCTTCGACGGGTCCGGAACGTCCGATTCTGCGTCCGCTTTTTCTTAGCGTCGACTTTTTATTATCCTATGAGCTAGCAGAAAACAATGGCAAGGATTTCGAACGTCTCTTGTCGCGACGCTGCATGAAATCTACCAAACCTTGATTTGGTAACAATGTAAGAACTATTTATGCAATTTCGCTAGTTGTTAAACATTTATGCAATTTTTATCAAGTATTCTTTATTTCTCTTTACTAACTTTTTGAACAGTTTTAGAATGCTGCAAACACACAAAATGATCCAATATTATCAATAATATATTCACTGTTTAAACTACTGTTTAGATTATTGTAAATTGTACTATTATGCAATTTGTAAAAAAAAGTCGTATAAATTTTATTCTTGCATTTGAAGATTTCATTTTTATAGAAGAAGTCAATAAATATTTGAGTTTTTATTTCTTTAATATATCTAAACAGATTATGTTTTTTCAGTATTAATATAATGCAACATTTAGTTTCCAAAAAATAAGGGGTTGTCGCTTTAAAAAACCTATATCGATATTGTCCTTTATTTTCCAAATTATAAATTCTTATATTTATTACAAATTCTTGTTTTTAACATTTATAATCGGAGGAACGACGCAAATGATTTTAAACAATAATAATTTTTATGTATAAACTTGAATATATATATATATATATATATATTATTTAGTGACCAGCATTCTAAAATTCTATCGTCGAATCTTTGAAATCATGCATTGATAGAGATTAGTTTTTGTTACAATAATTTTTCTATAACAACATTTCTTTATGCTCATACATATTTAGAACAGAAAGGACAAGCTTTTATAGTCTCTCTTGAGAATGTAGTTTTTCTCGACCTTTTATGTCATCGTAACAAATCCGAAGAGAACAATTTATCACGTGGCAGTGGCACCTGTTCGAGATTTGATCGAGGCGTGAATTTATGCGTAAGCTTTTCGTGGTACTTCCGTGGTGCTTTCTGGTTTCCGCAAGACTAGCAGAAAAGGAGAAAACTCTACGGATTGGTGGTTGGTTTGTTGAGTGACGTCATGTCTGAACAAGGGTACTTCCGACCCTCCATCATAGTAAGCAGGGTGACGAAAGCACCGGGCTTTTCGCTAATGCTTGTCCATCCCGACACGTTCTTAAGAAAGAACTACAGAAGTTGAGTGAAAGAAGAGAATCCTAGCCCAGAAGACTTTTTATCAGCATGTCAGTGTTGTGACTAAAATTGTGTACAAGTTTGTGTCAGAGAAAACATAAGCACAATTTGTGAATCTATCGCGACGACAGAACAATCTTTGATCCCAAAGATTCCAAAGTTTTAATATATATATATTTTTTCTTTTATTCAC
>QKQZ01001233.1:0-13170 GCA_003595255.1 Solenopsis fugax | reverse complement strand
GTGAAGGGGAAGGTTCAACCTTTCAAACCGTCCAACTTTTTTTTTTTAATGAATACAGGATTCCGGAAACGCAAAAGAAAAAAAACTGCAATGAATAGCCTTGGTCTCCCCTAATGCTTTCTCATTACTTTTTACTACATCTTAAATTTCGGTATAAGTTTTTATCATTGTTTTTTTTAGAAAACTTACTGCAAATGCTGTTAAATAGTTAGAAATATATATTCTGGAAATATATAATATAAAGCTCAAATACGAAAAAAATTTTTATAAATTTTTGGATCGGAAGCCAATATATTGGTTGTGGAGCAGCGCCACCTTATAATTTCAAGATAATATCGCTGTTGAGTAAAATAATTTAGCAATAAAACAATATATTTTCATATGTAAATCTTTATTTTTTAAAAAGAGTTCAAATAATTTAATCTGACAAAAAATGTGTTTCTCTTTTCATTTACTAATAAAAATCCAATAGAGGTGTGCAAATTAAGCATTTGTAAGGTTTGAATCGAATTGTTGATATCACGTTCGAAATTGAATTGAATCAAATCTAATATTTCATATTGAATCAAATCTTTTTTATGCGAATACGAATCAAATTCGAATGAAATTTTCCTAGATTTACATTATATACGAACTTAAATGTAATGAAGTTTCAATGACATTATAGATTTAACAAAGAAAATTAATTACTAGAATTTTAGAAAATAATTACAAAAAAGTAATGTGCTAAATAAAAGTTTATAATAAATATTAGACAACAAGTGTGAGAGTATTGATATATGAGCATTGAATACAAATTACAATATTATTATCGACATGATATTTTAATGCATTTCATCAAAAAAATATAATGGAGCAATTTTTAATTTTGTTCTAAAAAAATCATTACACAAACTAATATAAACTGTTAAATTTCCAAAAACGATTGTTTGTCATATTATACAAATTTTTGAATAGCTTATGATTAGGTTGCAGTCCTCTTGACGCTACAAATGCTTCGAGACATTTGATTGACCAATGGGAACAAAGAATTTTACGAATTGACCAATCAAAGAATGCTTCGAAGCATTTCGTAGCATCAAGTGGGCCGTAATTTTGAATGATAAAAAAAGTTTTAGAAATCGACATCAGGCACGAGAATTAATATAGAGTGATACAAGATTGGTCGCACAGAGAATATAAATGAAACAAAATGAGCAATCAAATCGAAATCGAATCATCGATGATTTGAAATTTTCGAACTATATTCGAGTCGAATCCACTGTGATTTGATTCGAACTATTCGCACACTAAATTGCAAGTTGAAAAAATATAGAGGAAATAATAACTCACATTAAAACTGATGAAGTTCTTTGTTCAAATTTTTGAATCATTTATAGTTTTGGGGCAATTTTTACATTGCGCTATTATTTTTTGATCTGAGCAAACTGTTATTTCAAAAAACTTTGTTAGGATAAATGTAACTTAGAGGTTGAAGCTAAGAATATTTTACTTGTTTATATTAATTTAAATTTTAGATAATTTGAAGGATAACTTCTTTTATCTGAAGTAAAAGTGATGATAAAATATATCATCCAAATCGTGTGCTTATGATCTCTATTAAATTTAATAACACTAAATAACGTGAAAAAATGGTCTTTATATTGAATAATCGTAAAAACATTTTTCTATTTTTAGAGATTTAATAGTGCAGCCATAGCGGTAAAGGAATTGGCTGCGCAGCCAGAAGATGAGGATTTACTCGAGTTGTACGCATTGTACAAGCAATCCATCATTGGCGACTGTAACACGGGTGCGTTTTCACGAAATTTTTGTATACAACCCATTATTCGTCCCGTATACTCATGTACAATAAAGTAATTTTTGTAAATTTTTTTTTTAGAGAGACCGGGTATGTTGGATTTCAAGGGAAAAGCGAAATGGGATGCTTGGAACAATAAAAAGAGTATGGGACAAGAAACGGCGAAAGAGCAATACATCGCTAAAGTGGAGGAATTAATCGCGTCGATCGGAAAGAAGTAGTTAATTTGTTATTACGCTTACACATGCAGATAAATATTTGCGCGTGATCTCGTCTGATCAATTACAAAACTTTTTCACTATCGATGAGAAGCACCAAGAATTATTACAAATGCATGTGCATCAAACGAATGACCATGTATAGTGCATAATACATATGGTAAAATACACTTTCTATTTAGCAGTTTATACGAACACTTACTTTTTTCTGTTCCGCCTGTTTGCGTGAATTTTGTATTCAATGATTTTTTTTGCAATCAGCATAAAACTACTTGTCGCACATATATTTATCATAATTGATTTCTCCTTTCCGAAGTAATTTGATCTCTGCCGTTTGCGGTAGTCCCATACTGATATTTCGTAATCTGATTATACTCGAGATAATTAGTGTATATTAATAATGTATTTCTATAACATTTTTTTCTTATCATTATATACACATATGTAAATAGCTAATCGAAGGAAATATGATCAAAAAAACGGTTCTTCTAACACAGTTTCTCAACAGTGTACATCAGCGCGTATTTAGCTAAAACTTAAATTGGTAAATAACGCTAGAGCCAACGACAGTAAAAGTACGCAGCAAAAAAAATAAATTATACTATTAATCAATACGAGATGCATAAGGTGTTTTTTATCATTTTTGAGAAATTAAGTTTTGCATCAGTTCTGTAACCTAGCGAATAATCGAGGCTCAAGTTAGCAAACGCATCGGTTACATCACACACAACTAGGTAGAAACAATGCGGATGTTACTTATAAATTAGTCTCGATTCGCTGCGTAAGCGGTACGCTATCGCGAGTACCTAACTAAATTCAAACAGCTTGTTTTTGCAAAACTAAACGACTCTCAATGACGACGACGACAGGTAACAGATCGCTTTGCTTTCAGAACTAAAAGCCGATAAATCATTTTTTTTTAAATCAACTTTATTACAAACCGCGTAGATATATCAAGCCAGTCATGTGATCTTTTGTAAGATGTTACTTTCTCTCTTTCGTACATAGATTAAGGACAATTTTTTTCATTACCAACAATTTATGAATTCTTGTTAGGTGATAATAGATAGAATAGTATATAATAGCGATAAGACAAAAGTTTTTCCGGAATCAAATTTGTTGAGTATATCGAATATAAGTAGCGCGTACTCGTCGACTTGAATACACAAGGAACTTCAGACAAGAGCGAAGCAATTTATTTCCTCTTATTTCTGTCGTGCTTCTTACTCATATGCGGATGGTGACGCGTCTTTATTCTGCTAGCTTTTAGATAGTCGTAGGTCGAATTCGAGTTGTGGTTACCCATCGTGTTATCGTTGACGTTCTCACAGACTTGACGACTCGTTGATGCTTCGTCGAACCTAACACACACACAAACAAACGAGATGACGGAAAAATTGAAGCTCATGTAAGAGGCAAATTCGCTCTTGTTTTATGTAAATTCCAATTATTAACGCTCCGATCACTCGGGCTTAGAGAGCCTATCTCACTATCATCGATTGTCAATTTCGGCGAGTAACGCGCGTTAAAGACGTGTTGACTGATGTTACGTTCTCGATGAAATGATGAAAAACAACTCTGCGAAGGGAAGGACTGTGTCGAGAGATACCAACGCGGATACCAGGTACTCGTTTACAGATGTTTAAATCGTGACGACAGGAATTTCTCAATTGCCAAGGAGAGATCGAGCGAATGAGATGTGTTTTAACTGTACGTTATTGACTGTGGTACGCCATTCACTGTCTTCGATTTCAGGACATCATTTTCATAAGACATTATTGTTTCTTTCCCATTTTCGTAAACTCTGTAAAAGACACGAGAAAAACGAGTTAGGAAGGATTAACGCTGCTAAATCTTATTAGATACAGCAGATGTTATATCCAAGATTAGGAAAGTAACGCGTTACCATTTTTATGTCATTACCGTTTTCGTTACTTTTTTCGATAACAATCGTTATTTTTTTCTGGCTGTAATGATAACGGTAATGTTACATTTTAATAGTAATAGTAACGAATTTAGTTACTTTTATCGTTACTTTAATTTTCTATTATCGTTATAACTATTCATGAATAGTTTGCGTGTTAATCGCATGATTCGATAGAAATATTTCGATACTTTATATCTTGGATTGTATGCAATGATCGAAATGACATTAATTCTTAATAATGACATGACTCTAATTCTTAATAGTGACATTAATGTGTTAAAAAAAATTTAATATAAATTCTTGTAAAAATGATTATACTAAAAAATAAAGAATTAGAAAAATTATTAGATAAGTTTAAAAATTTTAAACTTATTGAAAATTTTTTAAAATTATTAAAAATTTGCTGTATACACAAATAGTTTAGAGAGTTTCAAGTTTTAATATTTATTATTACCAGAATCCGGATCTCGATGGCGTTTTCCCCCACTCCGAACGCCACGTGCCGCGAAAGGCAGGATCGCACACGATAGTACTCCGTTTATTACTCTAGACTTCTAGACCGCTACATCGCTACCGGCGTAGCCGGCCCTGCTTCTCGCGGCGCTCGGAATGGGGGAAAACGTTAACGAGATCCGGACTCTGATTATTACATTTATCATTAATCAACAAATATAATTTTAAAATCTAATGACTTACTGTAGCATTACAAAAAAATAACGAACCATTACTTTCCATGTTATTTAACAATAACTAAAGCGCCTTACTTTTTAAAATCAGTAATGAGTAACAGTAATGAATTACTTTTTATAAAAAGTAACGATAATAGTTACTTGTTGCAAAAAGTAACGGTAACGCGTTTTTTAAGGTAATGTTCCCAACTCTGGTTATATCAGATTTACTTTTTGGTTGTAATTTTCTTTCCATCGATGAAACGAGTCGAGGTACTAGTACGTTTCACGGCAGCGCCACCGCCCATTCCATCGAAACTAGTAACAGAACCGAAGGAGGTGAAGTTTCCTGCAGCACTGGCGTTCCCCATTAAATCATCAAACGGAAAACGAAAACCGAATCCAAAGGGTCCCAAGAAAGAAGTACTCAGACTATTATTAGTCGAGTGACCGTGTCTGCCCCCGGTACCTCTTCGACCACCGCCATGAAACCCTACAAGATTAAGTGTTTACGTCATTTCTTCTTTGGTAATTTTATTATATTTTTTATCTAGATACTATTTATATATTTATATATATTTGCATTTGTATGCTAAGTATTCTTAATTTTCTGGTTTTTTCAATTTTTTCCGAAAAATATGGAAAAAATGACTGTTATAAGGACAGTGGACTTTATTGATAAGTTACTTGTTTATTAGAATTTTTAAAAGAAATTCTTGAAAGAAAGAGTGATAATATTTGGATGTTATATAAAAATATAATTGTAACATATCANGATAATATTTGGATGTTATATAAAAATATAATTGTAACATATCAACATGTTGATAAGAGGCAAGTAAGCCCGAAACGTACATGTAAACCTTTATGTTACAATTATATTTTTATATAGCATCCAAATATTATCGCTCTTTTTTGACCTTTTAAATTATATTGACATTGCGTATGCACATATAGATCTAGAATTATACTCTTTTATTCTTGAAAGAAATTGTAAAATTATTAATGTAGAGAACAATAAAAATGAATATCTTAAAAGACGAAACCCGGAAAAATACGCAAGATAAAAAATCGGTAAAAAACATTTTTTCCCCAAATTCCCGAAAATTTTTTCAGATTAAAAAGCCTATGTGTATCTTACCGGCGAACAAATCTTCGAACGGTATCCCATCGAAAAATTCTCTGAACACTTCCTCAGGATCCCTGAAGACGAACGTGCCAAAGTGCGAATCAAAGTCATCTCCATGGCGTCGTTTGCCTCCAGGCATTTGAAGGCCATCTTTGCCATATTGATCGTAAACACGCCTCTTCTTCTCTAAAAATATTTAAGCAAAATACTTATTATTTGACTTTCGATTGTATTTTCTATCTCAATTCTGCTCCTTTCAACCAAAATCCAACAAGCGAGGCTTCTGCAAGACTTTGCCATGGGTTAGTTCAAATTATCGTCGTGTAAGTTGGAATATAATGCGAAAAGAATCTTGGAGAAAATTTACAATGCTTTCTAACATTAAATATGTTGTGCTAAGACTTATTGAATTTTTCATCAGGAGTATAATTTTCTCGACTAAGTTATAATTCGCTAGCTGTTAGCACACGCTGATAATAGAATGCAGGCGGGGTTAACTGCAACGCGTGGTTATTCGATATGATATTAGAGATGAGAGAAAACTCGTAAAATTTCTTCCACCTCATTTTCAAAAAGATAAAAAGATATGAGCGATCAAATTTGCGTTGCATCTCGATATTTGTATTCGGTAAAATTGTTCTAATCAAAGAGGAATATTTATTGATTATGGATTAAATACTAGCACAATTTTTATAAACAGTCGCAATTTAGCTTGTAAGTCAAAGCTGTTGAATATTCTGGCCGTCGATCTCGCCTCTCCATTGCGCTAAACGTTCCGCGTACTCGTTCTCGGTGACACTTGAATTTTTTTTTGAGAGAAGAGATTGTAGCACATTATTAAGGTAAGTACAAAAAAAGAACTACAGTACACAAAATGCTTTGAGCACTCTGCAAATCGTATTTTTTCAAGTGGTACCGAAGTATCGCTGGAAGGGAGAATCAAAGAAACTCCGGAAGGTGAATCCACGGCCAGGCCTTGACGCCGCCCTCTGATACAAGCGCTGATCGTAAGTGCGTCTCTTCACATCTGGAAAGATTTTCTATATCGCCCCGATCTTTTTCATACACAAACGCATAAGCTACACACATACACCTCTCGTTTGCGCTCAATTATGACATGATAGTCAATTTTGGACAACGGACTCGTGTTTAGCAGACAAAAATATATCAGAAACAATTATTCATACTAGCAAAAAAAAAAAGAGTTAATTTTGTTGGACAGAGTATTACATGGGAACAGCTATTTTTAAATTGCTATATCTTGAAAACGAAAAATCATATTGAAATACTCATACTGAAATAAAATGCATTTTAAAACTAAAACTTGATTTTCGCATTACAATATTAACGAAATGTAGAAAAAAAATTTGCTGGCGGTACTAATACATCATAAAAATCGTCGTTTTTTACTTCATTGATGCCAATTTTCTTAAAATTGTAACATGATAACCAAATTTGGACAATGAATTGTATTCAATAAGCAAAAATAATTGGAAATAATTATTCGTGGTGCAAAATGATGTACAGTGTAATTAATTGTTTGCATTTTAGTTGTACCTTCATTTAAAGACTGATTGTAAAATTGAACGGATATAATAACCAATGTGATTCCAAGTGTAAACGGAACGTTTATAACTCGCAAATTAACATGAGGCTGACAATTTGCTTGATGACTGAAAATATATTTATTTATTCTGTGTTGAATATTGGCCATTATTTACTCGTTAGTTTTCTAAAAATATGCTATTGCGACAAAAGCGATTTATGTTGTATTTTAATCTCTCTTAATTAACAAGCATAGAACACTTGAATTACTCATGTAGCCATGATTCTTGGGGACCTGTCTCGGGGACCAACTCACAATTATCGTTTCGTAAATAATAAACGATTTTCGTTTATAAACGCGCTACAAAGTATCGTAATTATTTTTGAGAAATGTTTTTATCTCACATCACCAGAATTATTAGAATCTTTCCACGTGAGACTTTTATGAGAATCTAATTAAGATATGGCTATCAAGAAAGATACGCGTATCAGGATATAAAATTGTCTCTGTGGCTAAAAAATTATTTCTTACCGCAGTATTCTTTTGCAGAATTATTATTATTGTCTCGACACGTGTATATACCTACCGTCGCTCAAGACTTCGTATGCTTCTGAGATTTCCTTGAATCTTTTATTCGCCTCTTCCAAATTATCTGGATTCTTGTCTGGATGCCATTTTAATGCCAACTTTCTATACCTATAGAACAAAAATATGCCGGATATTGCGTTAGCGAAGCTCATCAAAAACACGACTGAGTGATCATTTCGCAAGATTTCGAAACTCGATTTAGATCGTTCACAACGAACGAAAAAGCATATGAAGTAGATGGATGAATCGAACTTACGCTTTTTTTATGTCAGCGCTAGTAGCATTCCGCTGTACTTCGAGCACTTTGTAGTAATCGACCATCGTTCAGCACGTTCGGAGATGAATCAGGACTTAGGAAACCACCTGTCGGACAATACAAGAGAATCAGTGAATGAGAAGAATCAATCGACGGTTAAACTGGTAGGATTGTGTCATATATTTCAGGATTCTGTCTACATGGATTACACAGGTTTACGAAATTTGGGGGGGGGTCTTGTGCTTTGAACTTTGAAGGATGTTTCTATAGGATTTCGATGCTCTGAAAACGACTACGTTGTCCATTTTTTCCATCACCCTCCATTTTTTAAATAATCGCAAAAACAGTTTTTTTCGAATTTGATTTCTTTATTATTTTTTTCTGGCTAAAGAAAAAATGATAGCCAGGTTAGCTTTACGGCATTTTACACAGAAGTGTTCCCACAATACTGAAAATATTTTTTTCGCAACTTATAAAAATGTTTTATGCAAACCGTAAACAAAAAACTAATAAAATCGTGAAAAAATGGAAAAAAATGATAAATTTCGAAATATAAAACCAAGAAATTTTAAAGAAAAAAAAATCTTAAAAAATATTTGATCATTTAAGCTTATAGCTGTATGTTTCTAATTAAAATTTTTTTTTAAATTAATTTCTGATCATTTGTTAAAAAGTTATTGAATTTAAGGCATAAATGCATTCCGCACGCGTCACCTACTGTGCGCGACATCCTCTCGAGTCTGATGCTTTAAATTCAATAACTTTTTAATAAATAGTTGGAAATTATAATAATTTTTCTAAAAAAGATTTAAACTAGAAACATACAGCTATAAGCCTAAATGGTCAAATATTTTTTAAGATTTTTTTTCTTTCGAATTACTTGGTTTTATATTTCAAAATTTATCGTTTTTTTACCATTTTTTCACGATTTTATCAAAGTTTTTTGTTTACGGTTTGCATAAAACATTTTTATAAGTTACGAAAAAATATTTTCAGTATTGTGGGGACATTTCTGTGTAAAATGCTGTAAAGCTGACCTCGTTATCATTTTTTCTTCAGCCAGAAAAATCATAAAGAAATCAAATTAAAAAAAAAACTGTTTCTGCGTTTATTTAAAAAATGGAGGGTAATGGAAACAAACGGACAACGTAGTCGTTTTCATTACATCGAAATCCTATATAAATATCCTTCAAAGTTCAAGACCCTCCCCTAAATTTTGTAGACCTATGTTATTTAAATATTGTTTACATTATGTTTACACGAATTTTGTAGACAATACAATGTAAATTATTATAAATTAATACAATATAGAAAAAAATTAAGTTATAAAATATAGGGTAACTCTGGTATTTACGCCGCAAAAAAAAAAAATAAGAGTGAAGATAACTATTTTGCAACCACTCTTATATGCCTTTATGGTGTATTAGTAGTGTGTTGTAATTTTAATTTTTTACTCTTAATATTAATGAAACCATTGTGAATTGAAACAATTGATCAATGTTATGAATAGCGCAGCGATGTATTACAATTTACATAAAATGATTAGTCTCTCTATAGGAAGTGTAAAAAGTTTATTGATTATTTCAAGATAAGTGTAGAGAGATATAGTAAAGGATAGAGTACATGAAAATACAAGTGCTTAGCTCTTGTAAATTCTCCCACTCATGAGTAGCTATAAATCCCACTACTTTAAATATGCGGCAAAAATATAAGGGTTTTAAAGTTTTTTTCCAAACATAAAAAAATAAATATTTCGTATATCTAATTTTTTTATAGCAGTAGACAATGAAATTTTTATTGGTTTATTTTCCTAAAATATAGAAGAGATCGGGACTATTTGGAACACAGGATTATTCGAAACAATGGAAATATGTATGGGTACATGTTAAAAATTTACTTTAAATACTGTAAACGCGTCTTAATGTAACAACGCTGCTAACAAAGTTTCGTTGGCGACGGCGTCATATTGAAGTCGTGAAAGTGAAAAATATGTTTTGCGACAGTCGAAGTAATTTCTGATAGCTATAGTTAGCATTCGATTAAGTAAGAAAAATACAATTCTTTTTGAAAACTTTGAATATATCGTGTCAATTGAATGTATTTAAAACAATTTGTCTACTTTTTGCTGTGTGATGTCTATTTTTGTAGACTATACGTAATAATGCACAGAGTTGACGCGAGGGCTATTCGAAACACCGAACGTCGAATTGTTGTTCGGACGATTTTTTTTTCATATTCGCGTTCTATGTACCAATTTAATACTCAACAGGTGTAATTACACGAAATACAAATAGTCCGTGACTTGTTCCGAAAACTCTGAAGCAATAAAATTCTCTATTGTTTTTTTATTGTAAAAAACTTTTCTTAATAATTCTATATATCCTTTTCTTAATAAAATAAAGTCTTAAAAACAATTTTTTTTAGATTCTTTGATTTTAAAACACAAATATCCGAATAATCCCGAACTTGTTTCGAATTTCCCCGGGCTCGGGGCTATTCGAAATGTCGAACACTTCGCACTGTTCGACATTTTCATATGTAGTTCAAAACAAATACAATTCCGTGTTTTATCTCTAACATTATGAAGGGTAAGGTTCAACCTTTCAAATTGTCAAACATATTTTTTTTAATGTGAATACAGGACTGGAGACGCAAAAGAAAAAATTGTTCCAAATAGCTCCGGTTTCCCCTATTATATTAGTAAATAAAACTTGACAAATCAAGTTTTCGTAGTGCGGCGTATATATCAGAGTTACTCTATTGATATATCTGATTTTAGTATTATGAAATAAAAATATATCCTTGGTGAAAATAGATTTTTTTCATGTAATTTCATATTATGAAGATAAATCTGAAAAAACTTTAAATTTTCAGTTGTTTTATTTATTTATTTTTTTCAGAAATTAGAACATCTCTCATCATTAGAAAAAAAAAAAATAAATAAAACAACTGAAAATTTAAAGTGTTTTTTCAGATTTATCTTCATAATATGAAATTACATGAAAAAAATATTATTATATATATTCTTATATATATGTATACATATATATACATTAGTATATCTCGAAAGAATATTTTTTAGATCTTCTCAGGGTACGTTATTCACTTAGAGTAGTGAAAATCTATAACAAATGTAACGTGAACTCGCAGTGAATTCCGGAACGCAGTTCAAAGATGTCTAGAAAGATTTTTTCTCATATCTTTTCATATTTTTCAGATGTTATAAAATTTCTTCAAAAATTATAGAATGAGAAATTTTTTAAATGTATCAGAATTCACATATATGAAAACTTCTAAAAAAGATGTAAACTTCTTTATATATCTTTTCATATTTATCAGATTTTATAAGATTTCTTCAGAAATTAGAATGAGAAATTCTTAAAATATATAAAAATTCATATATAAAGATTTCTGGAAAAAATAACCATTTTTAAAAATATGTATTTATATTTTTCGATTTTGTAAGTTTTCTTTAAAAATTGTAGAAATGATTAGACTATATCAGACATCACATATAAAAAGATTTATCTTTATTAACCCTTAAATACATCAAATTCGGAAAATTAATATAACACATTTTTCGGTCTGGTTGACTCGACTTTAAGAAGCTATAATTTTGATTCCAATCAATATTTTTCAACATTTCTTTAAAAATAAAAGTTCAGAATCTCAGAAATATGATTACATAATCGGCATTGCCGAAAAATAATTTATTGCAAAGTTATAAAGGAAAAACCATTAAGCGAAAATGAAAAAATTTGTCAAAAATGTACTTTTTTTAACACTTAAACACAGAAGTGGGTTGGAGAGACCCCATATGATGTTTCGAACGCTTGCTGTGTGAAGATGGAATGAGGTAGAAGGTTCGGACTAGAGTTCCTAAAATAAGAGTTTGGCAAAACCGCCGCCATATGCAGCCAAATTTACGTTGGTCATACTGATTTCTCATCTTTAGGTTGGCTTTATCGTACACCCACGGTAATTGATTCTGTCCCTCGAAAAATTTGACAGAGAGTGAGAAGTCACCATCTTTCTACATACTCGCAGTTCATCATTAACGTAACGTCAGAGCTTACGGCCGCTTCGGCCCCTTACGACCGCATTTGACATAAAAGCGAATGAGGCTAAGCTCTGATGTTACGTTAATCATGAACTGCGAGTATGTAGAAAGATGGTGACTTCTCACTCTGTCAAATTTTCCGAGGAACAGAATCAATTACCGTGGGTGTACATGATGTGGTTCGTGTCAGTTCGATTCAGATTGTTTATAAATCGGTTGCTACGNGTAAATTAATCAACATTATGATAATAATTAAGTAATTTATTAATTAATTTAAATATACATATATAACATTGTGAAATATTTACAAAATACAATATTGAATAATATATTAGCTATATAGTATGTTTGTCTTAATTATTGTTTCTTTTTACAAACGTCATATTTAAAATTCGCGGTTGTTTGGCTGTTACATATGGCGGATTGAGGCAGCTAATCAAAAATCGTCGCTACATTTGCCAAACTCTTATTTTAGGATTAGGAACTCTAGTTCGGACAAGGGGGGTAAAAAAAGTTTGAAATCTCCTCTTTCGATTGATATGGTTGGTCAACTTTATTGGTCTACTATTAGAATTCGAACGGCACGGCAGCAAAGTTTTGTTGGGGTCTGTGGACTACCATTATGTGTGAGCGAAACTTTTTTGTGAATAATCTTACATACAAGTAAAAAAATCGGATAAAACACGTTCGAACAGATCCGTTCGCGTATGTTACTCGCATATACTCTGTCTAAAGTTAGAATACTATATAAAAGAAAAGGGTAGCCGTAGAAAAGGGGGCTTCTCCGAAATATATCATGATCATGACACATCAATTTTCAATTTTAGACCTTGAGTTAATCAAAAATACCTCATATTCGTCTTGTTACATAAGTATATTTTTTAATAGAAATGACAATAGCATAATTTTTTTTTAATATGACTCTTTAGCTTTAAAACGCCGTATTGTAAAGTCCTTAAAAGTTTTTTGTTGCAAAG
>QKQZ01001230.1:0-47347 GCA_003595255.1 Solenopsis fugax | reverse complement strand
TATATAATTATAAGATCTATCTAAAAAGTTACAATTTATATAAAACTTTAGGAATATAATGTTAAATTTAAAGACATAAGAATTCACGTAATTATAGTCAAATGTATCAAAGACATATAATAAATTAAGAACGAGTCTTTATGCATGATAATGAATTAACTCGATAAATATTGCTTGAAGTGAACGATTTTGGATGCAATTTACGTATACATAGCTTACTAAACTTGTCCGCGCGAATCTCGATCGAACATGGTGCTGTATCGGCCGTACTCTTACCTCGGTGTCTCTAGGAACGACCTGTGCTTGAGGCTGCTGGTGTTTCTAACGGTGAACAGCCAAAATACTTTATGCTAAACTTAGTTTATGCCGCAAGCGTTATTGAAACTCCGAGTAGGATTACGCGGCCCGGGGTGGAGATACGAGGCGCGCCCCTTAAGGTCAGAAGCGAAACACAATATCTGCAGGCTTATTTATCACTCAGCGCACCTTATACCCCCTCCTTCCCTTCCCTGCCAGCTTCGTTTCCACCCTCGTACAACATCGCCGCCGTCTCTGTGCTACCACCACGGACTGCTTTTCATTTCGAAACTTAAGGCTCGCATCATTCAAGCGGTCCTGGCAGCTCTCGCCAGGCTGGTTCGCTAAATTTCCTTCGTACTTAATCCGAGGCACAGACATATTAAGCTGCACAATGAGAAAATACTACAGTTTCACGTCAACGTTTTTCCTCACTTCATTTCTCTCCGGTTCTACGTATTTTTATAGTTATTATTCTTGGTACATGGCAGATCGTGTGGGATTCAATATTTTAGTTGCCAATGTTTTGACATTATATTATCCTTTCAGAATTATTCCGTCTCCTGGTTTCGTGAAAATATCTTCGGGAAGAAATTACCGTAGTCATCGCTTATCCTCCAGTGAGAATTTTTAATTCAAAATTTTCTTTTACAACTTTCTAATTTTCATCATTAACTATCTCGATAATTAAATTTCAAAATCTTAGAAAAACTCGATCTATCAAAAATTAGCAAAAAATTTTATAGTTTAATTAATATTTCTTGAAGTTAATTCCGCAAACTTCTTTAAATTTCCATGTTAAACAGCTCGCTAATTAAGGCACTTGCGTCAAACTAATACAGAAGAAAAATTTATACGCAGCTTAAGCGGAGAATAAATTCTTGACACGTATGCATAAAACATTTCTGCGTTTACCATCGCGAGACTCGTACGTCGATTAAAATAAACTCGCGGAAGAAAAATGGTACTATGTTAACAGCCGGTCGCAAAAGCCACAAGATATCGAGCCGCGAGCAAAACGCGGGGAAAGTGTATATCGAGGGGCAAAATAAAGTGCGATAAAAAAAGGGTAGCTGAATTGGTTCGATATGGAAAATGTCCGCGAATGCTGAAGAGGCGGCGCGGGTGTACGGGTGAGCTTTTATAGAGCGAGATAAAAAGCCGCTTCCTTCCGGCTGCTCGCTATTAAAACCATGCCATTACGGGATCCGCGTTAGGTACAATACACCTCTACATATATGTATACATATACGTGTATTATATTATATCCCTCGGTCGACTCTTTTATTTCATTAGGTCGTTTGCGCAGCTAACGAAATTACCGCAATTTCGCGACTCGCCTACCCGTCGCGATGAAACCGCATTTCACCGCGTCCACGTGAGAAGTTCGAGAAGATTCGTAAAACCATTTGCGAATCTACTAAAATCTTCTTCGGTGACTCCTTTGTAAAGACAGTCGTAAAACAGCAAAAACTGATTAATTAATCAGATTTTTTTGTCAACTCAAATTTCTGGAATTTTGCTAAAAAGTTTGGGAGTGCGCCAAAACGCGCGGGCTTTCCCCGTACGTGATGATGACGATGAGGAAAGTAGATACGCATAGCGCTGAGAACGCAATATGCATTCATGTATACGATTATACAATTTGTACAGAGAGAAACATACGAAGGATTTAATCAACGCGCGCGTCCCACGTTTCGAGGTTACATCCCGCTCTTTTTCCACGGAATTGTTTCTCCCCTCCGCTCGCTAATTCCGAGCATTGCTACATCGCGATTCCAGCGTAATAATTGCGACTCGTCCGGATTCCCATCCGCGGCGAGAGCGCGCCGGTCTGAAACCGTCGCGCGTTATCTCCGGCATAAAAAGCATTCCGCGCGTCCGCGGCCTCGACCGCGCCGAGGGTGCGATATGCAAGCAGGTCGATTCGCGCGACCGTAACTCGTACGAGTGGCTCGAATATGAAAGAATATAAATTATAGGAACACTGGAAGCCACGGCGCGGAGTCGAAACGAATCACCGAGAAGGTTTTGCTGACTCGCGCCGGGGCGCGCAAAAGCCCCCCCNACCCCCCCCCCCCATAGGACTTTTAATACGGCGCCGTGCCATGCATCTACAGGGTCGGCGGGAAATTAGTTTTTCCCCATCCGATCGACGAACCGGCTCTCCCTCTTTCCCCTGTCCCCTTTCCCTGACGTACTACCCTTCGACCTTTTGTCGCACGATCTCCTTTCTTTTTTCAGCCTCGAAATACCGCCGCCAGTATCGCCCTTTCTGCCCACGTCCGATCTATTATACCCCATAAAAATTGCGGTTCACGCAGACGCGTCTAGGATATGCGAGCCTCTATCGAATTCGGCAATTTCGAAATAACGTGCTACACGTTTCATCTTCGACGTTAATTAAGAATTCCATTCCCATGGAATCGTATTATTTGTCCTTTTAAAATTCATGATAAAAGAGAACAACGGTGTGAGGCAGTAACATAATGCTTTTTTTAATCGAATTAGCTCTCAACATTAATTGACTATCTGATAAAAGTATAATTACGAAGGAGGATTATTCTTCGATAAGAATCACGCTCTATATCTTCCTAATTACCGCAGATATTACTTCTGCAATTGATGAAATATGCAGGGTCTCAATTTGCCATAAAATAATTGCAAATTCGATAAACTCCCTTATTACGTATGAAGTTTAATGTACTGTATACACCGCTCGAGGAGGGCGATAGCCGGCACCGCTCCTAAACGATGGGGCTATCAGCGTCGTTATCCTCTTCTTGTCGTCCTGTCACCTCTACTATCGTCGTTGTTGTCGTCGCTGTCGTAGCCATTGTCGTCATCGCTGTCCTTATAGCCCCTACATTACGTCCCCGTTGTCGTCATCGTGATTATCATTGTACCGTGCTCGTAATCCCCCTCGCCATATCGTCAAGCTTGAAACAAACGGGGAAAAGGCAGTTCCTACGACGCTGAAGTCTCTAATTACTGCCATTCCAATAATCGTAGGTCTTACGAGGGGGTAAATTCGATAAACGGGAGGAAAAAGATCTTTCTAAAAGAGAAAATATGGCTCCGGAGCAGACTCAATATCGTACCTATTTACGGAATCGCGACGAGCTAATAAAATTTGCGACGCGCTGATAAATCTTATTAAATAAAAAATCTCGCTCGCAAATACGATTCACTCTTATAAATAATCTTTTTCCAGTCAAATATGTTTCTAGCAATTCTTTCTTAAAACGAGGATTCTAGTATTTTAATGTGGTGTTATTCTTAAAAAAAATTTTAGTTCGTTACAACAGCAGAAATACAAGCCAAATAAAATCGACGACTCTGTTATAAAAGTAATAAAATTTGAATAGCAACGAGATATCTTTTCTTAAGGCGCGATATGAGAAAAATGGTATCGATCTCGAAATCAAATAATGAATCAATGTTTGAAAAAGAGCACAATGGCGAAATACACGAAAGGCCCGACCTCAATAGAGGGACATAAATCGTCGGGCACCCAGGATTAGGCGCGGCTCGCTGGGTTGCTCGGAATTGCATCAAGTAGATTGAGACGGGAACTACCTCAGAGGGGACTCGGAAAAAGATATCGGTCGTCGCGGCGCGCTACTCGCGGATAAAAACTGTTGAAACTTCGAGTTGAAACGACTCAAGGAATAGCGGGTAATTTCACAGAGTGCACCCGAATCGTGCCGATAAGGGAAAGACGCAAGGACGCGTACACGTGATATAACTGACGAGTCATAAATCATTTGACGGCGCGACTTGCTCTCTTTCTGCCGTGCCGACGCGGAGTAATACGTCCGAGTCTACGGGGTGTCGTGAAAGCGGCACAACGCGGTATGTTTATCTTATCATGAGAGAGCGAACGAGACTTGACTGTAGAATGATTTGAGGGGAAAAAAGATGTTGAAAAATATATGTGCCTGTTGTATAAAATATGTTAAATAAAGTATATCCAAGCAGCTGTCTAAAAGCAGAGAGAGAGAGAGAGAGAAAGAGAGAGAGAGAGAGAGAGAGAGAGAGAGAGAAAGAGAGAGAGAGAGATGAGAAAGAGATTAATCCTTTCAGAGAAATAGCTTTATAAAAAAATCATACATTTTTCTGTAAACAAGAACTACAGGTCTTATTTGTTTTTTGTCTGTTTGCAATAAATCATTCATATTGAGTACGCGACGTGATATGATTAGACAAATGTTTGCGCAAAAAGTAGTTTCAATATGAGAAATATTTTTACGGGAAAAATACATTTTTAAAATTAAAATAAGCGCAAACACACGCGTGCTTAATAAAATTAAAGGAAATGTTAGCTGATGAAGCTTTTGAAAGAATGACAGCTATTAGCATCATTTTCACTCAAAACATTCGCTATAATTGAACTTGTAAAAACAGCGCACGTCGGAAGTAAAACAGACTTGCTGACACGAATATTGTTGCTTATACCGCAAATTTTATTCTCATGAGATTATCGCGGCGACAACTTTCCGATAATTTCGGGATGCGGTATTTCATCATCTCCAATAGGGATTATCGAGGATAATACATGTTAAATATGTGTGTAACAATGATACACGTATATAAAGGAAGTTTAATGCTTCTGGGGTCATTGTATTCGCTCAAAAACTCTATCGATCCGCAGATATTGCAATATTGCAGGTATTGTTTATCTCGGATTTTCCCCGGAGAAAGGACAATATCAAAATTGATTTAACGCAGTTCGGCTCAAACGCTAAGGATTAGAGAAAAAATTTTTATCCATCAGTCTCCACATTCTCTCTCTCTCTCTCTCTGTTTCTCTCTGCTTATATTTTCTAATTTCTCTTTTTTTAATGTCTGACATATGGAAATCCGGAAAAACGATCTTAATTCTTTATCATACGGTATTGCGGCGTATCGCGTAACTTGAAATATGCATGCGGCAACGATAGCATTGTTTTAACATTAGTGCGGGAAAATATCGCGGACGCGGGACGCCCTTTCGTGACTATGCAAATCGCAAAATCGAGTAGTGCAGAGTAGCGCGCCGTGTTTCTCTTCTCCGAAGTTAAAAAGTTCCGAACATATAATGGCTCATCCGTCTAACGTGACATGTAATTTTTTCCGCCGTAACAACAAAGATGCAGGGACCAATTTCGTGGAAAATTGCAAAAGCGATGTCTTTAGCATACGCTTCGAATCGATTCCCAAGGAAATATCCCGACGACCTGTAAGCTCTTTGCAATTTCATGCTTTGTTTTTATTACATATATAAGTTCGCGTCGTATACTTTTACTGTGCAAGTTGCATTGTGCGAAATACATGTCGCGTGTAAATTTTTATACGAGCCGAAGTGAATACATTTCTATTGAATTCAAGAAAAATCGCAGATAAAAAGAGTATATTCCACGAAATACGACAACTTAACCGATAATCATTTCTACGACATCGGATCACATATATAAATTGATTAAGAGGCGATAATTCCAGAAAAAAGAATTTAGAAGCGTTTAAAGGCGCTAATGGCGCGATTGTTAGTCTAATAACAAAGCGATAAAGCGATTAAAGAATTAAACTTGGCGAATGAAGAAAGTCACCGAAGGAGCCGTTTGACAGAACAATTTGCTATGGAGGTTCTATTGTTAGAGCAATATTGTGTATACGGCTACGTTTAAAATATTGCTGTCGAATCAAATAGGGTACGGGGCACAATAACGAATGAATCCAAACAGCCGAAATATACACAGCGATCCGCCCGGTGAGTCTATATAATCAATTCGGCTCGATCAATAGACCTGGTTTCGAGAGGCCGCTAGCGAAATTGCGATCTTTTGAGCGATGTCAAGTCGCACGAAGGAGGATTGCATATGCCGCGCGGCTATACCGTGAGTACATCAATCGTTGAAAGCCCAGTGATCCCAATTTCGATTCACTCAGCTCTTCGGGTCCGCTCGAGCGCCACATTGTCCCTGGATCTCGAGGGCCCTTTGTATTCGCCGGCCTTCTATCGATGACCGTCGCCGACGTTGTCGTCCCCGTCTCGCGTTGTTGTCATCGCGGTGTAATAACCGTTCCTAGTTGTCGTACTCGTTTGTAATTACAAAGACGAATGGTCGGACCCGGTGCAATGGTTGCGAAATATACCGGCGGCGGAAGATGATTAAGACAAGGCGATATTAATTATCCGTGAATGATTAAATATTAATTCCTCTCGGTACTGTGCGCAAAAATGATAGTTGGTGTACCAGGATAATGAAAACTGAATCTCGCGTTTGTTGATTGTTGAAGATTCTCTTCTCTGTTAGATTCAAATATCTATTTATTAATGCAAGAGTTTTCCGTGTATTATTTTTGAGAATATCATGTATTTATTTTCAAAAAAGTTTTAAATAAATTTTATATAAAATTAGAAACAAATTTTAAAAAGTCTTCAAAATCTCTGTTTTTTCTTGATAATAGACAAAATAATTAGGAGTGACTTTTGTAATTATTTTGCTTCTTTATACAGAAAAAAATGAGTATCAAATCAACAATTCATTGTTTCATATATGTATAAGCAAGAATATAAAATCTTCTTGGAAGAATTTGATAATCTTAATCAGACATAATTTGCTTACGTGAAGAGAAAAATTTTCTCTATGTAAGCAAATTATGTCTATTTAAGATTATAAATTCTTCTAAAAAGATTTTATATTCTTGCTTATATATGAAACAATGAATTGTTGATTTGATATTAATTTTTTTTCTGTGTACAAGCTTATTTTGTTAGCCTGTTATGTAGTTCGCACTTTTCGTTTGTAATTTTTTTTTTGTAACAAAATACGTATTCGTAATGCGAAAATATCATCGCTAGACGCATCCGTATTTGTATTCTGAAAAGTGTCGAATGTGCGAGATTTAATGGCCGACGGTAATTGACGAAAAAGAGCAGACATTTCAGCGGAGATGGAGATATGAACTCATTTTGACGGGGAGGTGTCTCCGAAAGTCCGTGATTTATTGCATGGTCATTTATTAGGGAGTTTCATAAAGACCTGCGTATTACCAGCTGACGTATAACGTCAGGATGGAATACCTGCAGTACTTATGCAGACGAAACCGAAATCAGTGCGATGTTGCGCGGCGACAGATGCCGTCGCGGTTCTGCACGAATTCGTTAAACTTAATCAATTCTTTTTCGCAATAACGGCGAATTGAATTCGCGTTTTTCCAATAACCGATAGAGCCGCCGCGTCCGATTACGTCGCCCACGAGCGTTCAATCGATGTGTCAGCAAACATTGATATTAATAATTCAGTCACCGGCGTGCGAATACGCGATCGAATAAAATTTTATACAATAAGACGTATAGTTAGAATTTTTCTCACCTGCAGCCTAGATGAAGAATCATTAAAGAAATATATAGGGTAAAGTCGCCTATTATGGGATAGGTTCCTAATATGAGGTAGCGAGGTTTCTGCTACATTAATAAACGCATGTGTGTGTATGTCGTTGGTATCATCATAAACTTATTACTCTAGGGGTGAAATCTATTTAGTAGAAAATTCGTTATTAGATCATGCGTGCAGTCGATAAAAAAAAATTTTTTTTGAAATTGGATGTTGTCAAGATTAATTGAGATGAGTCTTTAAACCTTGTTTATTATAAAATAAACAAATATTTGATGATAAACTCTGCATGCAGTGATAGAATAAAGACGTCTTAATAGAAAAATATGGGATGTGATGATTTGCTTAATTATAAATATTAGATTTGGTGATCGTGAAACCGCAAAGCGTGGAACTCGTAATATGAGACACTCAAAAATCCCTATTTATTATTGCTTATTCTGACTTCGAGAACTTTACAAAATGCTATAATACAGTTTTTCATTGAGGACTTTCGAATTATGAGGCTTGAAAGTTATGGCCTTCAGCATTGGCACTGAGACTTTAAAATATCTCGAAGAGAATAGAATTTGGAAAAAAATGTTACGTAAAAGTTTTTGAGTATCGAAAGAGCTATTTGATTGGTTAACTAGATTTTGAGTCTGAAGCGTAATTTAAACCTAGTAAGATCCAAGTCGATAAGACTCATCTTATATAAAAAAAACCTTTGTATCATATTAGGAACCCTTTTTTTGAATTAGCAAAATCGGCAATTTTGATAAAAAATTTTATATACAACAAAGTATAACTATTATCGATTGTTAACTTTTGGTGATGAAACTTAAATATATTTGCTATAATTTAGATATAAAAATAGGAGTTAATGGTATAAATTAAATAAATTATAAGCCTTTAAAAAAAGGTATCTCATAACAGGCAACTTTACCCTATTACCCCCTGTTTTTTAAAAAATAAAGAAAAAGTTTTTAAAGATTTTTAAAGAGTTTAATATAATAAAACAAGAAAAAGAGGTAACATTATTTTATATTTCTATATCTACGGTAACCGTGACGCATTAAAGTTTAATGTGAAATGTTAATACGTGACAGCAGTAAAAGTGAGAAGAGCGAAGAAGCGCGTTTACTTGACGATTCGATCTTCTATCTCCTGTTACTGATAACAGGCGACTTTGTAGATTGGAAATAAATCCGCATAGCCAACTGCGGAACTCCATCCGCGAAGGTAATCTGATAGTGACGGCGCACCGACGAACTACCGGGGAGAGGACTCGCGAAAATCAAAAAATGAGCGATCGTCGAAAGTCCGTTAATCTTTCCGGGAGAGGGGCGAAAACGTAACACTGACGAGAAAGAGAGTGAAGGAGGAGAGAGAGGAAGAGAGAAAGAGAAAGAGAGAGAGAGGAGCGCCCCGTCATTAATCACTTTCGGCGCCGTTTCTTATCGGGCGCGCACCCCGTAACGGATTCAATAAGCGGCGAGCGTAATTTCGCGGGGTTATTAGGGACACCTAAGGGGCAGCAACCCCTTAGAAATCGTTAATCGAACCCCCGCCGATGGGTTGTTGCCGGACGAGGGGCTGAACGCTGTCGACGTCGTTCCGGCTACAACGGAATGCCTTGGTTTCTTCTCTTCTCTCGCCGATCGAGCTGAAAATTGCTGACAACCGCATATAGCGCTCTCGATCACGTAGATCGTTCTTATGACGGCGTAGATTGAAAGGCGCCCACGGTGCGGCGTCCTTTTTTCCCGATTAAGGACGGCGAACGAATGAATGGCGTGAGCAGTGTAGTATTTGCTGCACTTTTTGCCCTTAACTGTCGTTAGTGTTTAAGTTGATTCAATATTAAAATACCTCTTCCCTTTTTACTATTATCTATGCGAAGAAAAAAAATTTTTGCCTGACATTTGCGTTGTATTATAATTGTATTTCGTACGCGAATTTTCTTTATTTTATAGTAATAATCTTTTTAACGCAAATAATGTTATTTTCATTTATAATGATTCGGTTTAAATAATTACATTAATAATATTATGGCTATTGCACAAAGATGAAGTCATCTCATTCCATTGAAGTTCCGTGTGCGAAAGGTTAAAATTTATTAGATCGCTCGTATCCATCGGACGATTGGTGGCCGCGTTTTCTCGAAAGCCGCTTTAAACTTCTCGCCACTCGGCGAAGAACACTCTGTGATTCCTTCCCGTGGAAGGAAGTGGTGCGCGGGGAGCCAATTTGTACTTCGGACGCCCCCTCCCCCCCTTCCCGCTCCACCGTCCACCTTTTTCCACCTCTGGGCATTCTTGGTCGCCTTTTTATTATCGGCGTCTCTTTCTCCGCTTTTCTCGTAAAAACCAATCGAGTCTGAAAGCCGGCTCCCGATGATCCTCCGAGATCACCGGTGGAGTGCAACTCGTGGCGGATGAAAACTATTTGCGGCTCGATCGGAACTCGGAACTTAGAGAATGAAAATCTGCTTAAACTTCGGCGGGAGACGACGATCGCGCCTTTTCTCAGTCGTTTCGATAAGTAATAATATTGCTGTAATCTTTACAACGCGCGCGACGTCGGGTACCGCGATGCCATAAATCCGAAATTGCATCGACGCGGCGAATGTGCAGTAAAACTTGAAAATTTCCACGTAAAACACAAGTTACACATCGCGTTATCCCGCGGAAATCTAATGAGCTTCCATCGATTGCGCGAAATTACGCAATTCGAAATAAAATTATTTTTTACTACACTGAGAGAAATGTTTGGTAAAATCAACCAAAGTTTGGTTGAATAGTGATCAAATAAATTTTATAGTGATAATTACTAAATATATAGTTGCTTTGACCAAACAATTTGTAGCCTTAACCAAATAATTATTTTCATACAACAAATTACAAAAAGTTTCGTTAAATGTAACTAAGTGTTTGGTACCAGCAACTATAAAATTCATTTGATCACTATTCTACCAAACGATTTCTCTCAGTGTACAGGTATTCCATTTAACATTGCGCCCGAGGATTAAATGAATTGTGTAATGTATTATTTCAACGTACTTCTAAAAACATCCTAAATTTTAAATTTTGTAGAAATTTTGCAGTAAAGAATTCATCATTAAAATTAAGATCGTTAGATTTGGAACACCATGTGTCGAGCAATTCGGTCGAAAGTTGCGTAAGGTGTACCGCAATAAGAAGACTCGCAGTGAACGGAAGCAGGAAGTAGTGTGGTCGCGTTTCTCTTTTCTCGTCAGTTGGATCATCATCATCGTGGTCGAACAGGCTCGGTGCGCTGTTTCGGGGTGGTTTCCATGCGTCTGGAGGGAGCGAGGGGGCTCCTCGGCGAGAAATGCGGTCGACGATCGCACGCCGGTGACGCCGGTGTTCTATTCCCGTGGAAAATGCGACAGGAAATAGCCGAGACGAAAGCGACTTTTCTCTTTCTTTTGTTTCCCCTCTTTCTCTCTCTGTCTCTCTCTTTTCCTCTTGGTTCCTAGCTATGCAAATCGACGAAAATGGGCGGTACACACGTAAAAAGAGTTCGTGAATGTAGCGCACCCAGCGAGACGCGCCGATGGGACCAGACGACGAGGGCCAATGCCAAGTATCTGGGGATCCGCGTCGAGATGGTTGGCAACCCCGAGAAATAGTAAGAGAAAGTGAGAAAGAGCACGCGCTGCTGGAGAATTTATTTATCGTCACCGCGTTGCGTCGTCACGAGATAACGCGTAACTGAAGAATGATTGGAGAATGTGAATATCAAGTGCAACGATCGATTGAACAGTGATAAAAATTGAATGAGTTATTTATGACTGTGAATGTTTCGAAGAGCTTTAGACCAATTTATAGAAAACTGTGGAAAACTATATTGGCTCGTTTGAGAAAGCGTATAAAAATGTTCTGAGATACATATAGCTGAGAAAAGAAAGAGGAAAAAAAGGTTTTTATTTATTACAGCTGCATCGAGAGCGCATGTAACTAAGACCCAGGATTATACAGGGAATACAATGTATGATCGCGTTATGTACATAAATAAAAGTATTTGTCTGGCGTTTGCCCTGAAATAACGAGAATAGTAAAAACTGAGAAAGATTTACGATGCGAAATTTCAAACTGATCTGTGCAATATTAATTGTTACATTTTTTTCTATTTTCATTTTTTTCAGACTGTTCTATTATATTATAAATAAGTTATGGTTCGATTTGTCTTCGCGAAATGTGTGCAGATATTAAAATTAATAATTTATTAGACAAAATTCAAGCTCGCCAGAAATGACTAAAATTACACGGATCTATTGCAAATAGACACGGATATCCTTATATTCAAATATAACGGAATATCTATCTTACCGTGACTCTCGAGATATCTATTAATGTAATGAGAAATAAATAAATTCGTCGCTGAGGGCAAAATATAAAAATGGAACATCTCTTGGAAGAACAGAACTGAAAGAGACTGCACGTCGTTGCGGAGTGTACTTTCGTGGTAACGAGGGATCAGACGGAGAACAGAGGAGGGACTAGACCAGACGACGAGGGCCAATGCCAAATCCCCGGCATGGTTGACAACCCCGCTCGAAAGAAAGACGACGGGGAGAAAGACGAGCGGATGTACGGAGAAAGTTTTAAGCCCGGTTCACACCGTGACAGTTTGCGCCAACCAACGAGACATCTGCGAGGACGAAGGAAACAGGAAGGAGAGGAAGATGTCGGAGGATGGAGGACTCCGGCGCGTCGCCGTGGAGAACTTTTCTCAAACGTTTCGAGACGCGACGGCCATCGTCAGGCGAGAGAAACCAGCAAAAGAAACGATCGCGCGAAGAAAACGCGTCGCCGTCGTCCGGACGAAGCTTCGACCATCTGGGAAATGAAATGCCGGGGAATTGGAAAAGTTTAAATGCGCCCGTTTGTGAAGACGCTTACGGAAATCGCCGCTGTTCTCCCTCGCCCCTCGCGAAGCTGTTTCCCGCTTCCGCTTCTCCCTCCCCCTTCTACCACCTCGACGACGAATTTCGCAATCGTTTTATCATGATTCTGAATACCGCCAATCTACACTCCCAACCTTAAAATCAAACATCTTGACTTTATTATTATAGTTTTGGAGAATTGAATGTGTCTAATATCATCAGTATGAAATAATGTAGCTCGTCAATTGTCAATTGATAAAACAGATCATTTTTAGTGGCCTCTATTCATTTCTATATGGTACACTGAGAGAAATCGTTTGGTAAGATCAACTAACGTTTGGTTGAATAGTGATCAAATGAATTTTGTAGTTACTGGTATCAAAAACTTAGTTACATTTAACAAAACTTTTTGTAATTTATTGTATGAAAATAATTATTTGGTTAAGGCTACAAATTGTTTGGTCAAAACAACTATATATTTAGTAACTATCACTATAAAATTCATTTGATCACTATTCAACCAAACTTTGGTTGATTTTACCAAACATTTCTCTCAGTATAGCAACAAAATTTAAGCTCGGTGAAAGGTTATATTGTTTTCGTCAATTTACTTCATCATCAATTTATATTCCAATACCGATATTATAAAGTTTAATATTCCAAAATTAAATTGTCCAAAAATTATATTTTAGATATATTGTAATATCTATGACATTAATAACGTATTATTATCGCATAATGTCAATTCATAATTTTCCAAGAGACTGCCAATAAACACGGGAATCATTTTCATATATCTGTAGCCTCGCGGGATTGAGATTTACGAAAATTATGCCGCTCATAGCCGCTTATGTCAAATTGCAGCAAACAGAGCGCGGATGTTTTATTCGCGCTATTCGTGGCGTAATAATCGCGCTTATGTTAACTGTTAATTTTGGTCGCGCGTTGCAAACGCAGCGCAACGGACCGTAATCGTGATGTTTATTCGAGGAAATTGTGTTACACTGACACCGCCAAATATGATAATAGCAATAAAGCTGGATTATTAATATTATAGGCTCTTTTGTGTTTGCCGGGCGCCAGCAATGCGCATCGAAATAAACGAGAGCCGCTACTACTGTCGGTCATCATACACAACTCCTGCAATTTCGCGTTTACGAGAATGACGATAACGCTTTTTATACCTTTCAAATCTAACTTTTCTTATTCACCATACGACTTTTATTTTGCATCCCACTTGTACAATACAGCTACGTTGAAATCGAATTGTCAGATATAACTCTATTGATAAACTCTAAGTTTAGAAACGTATATTTTATATTATACACTTGCTAACATTAAAGAATGTAGCCTACACAGAAAAAAAAATTTGTATCAAATCAACAATTCATTGTTTCATATACAAGCAAGAATANCCTTGGAAGTATTTATAATCTCAAAGAGACATAATTTGCTAACATAAAGAAATTTTGTTTCTTCATGTAAGCAAATTATGTCTGATCAAGATTATCAAATTCTTCCAAGAAGATTTTATATTCTTGCTTATATATGAAACAATGAATTGTTGATTTGATAGTCATTTTTTTCTGTGTATCTACTAGGATTCAGCTATTTTACTTAATTTTAAATCAGTTCCTCGTTGATTTTTTAAATCTACTTTCTTGACATTACCAGATTCGGCGGATTAAAATATTCTAAGGATTTTGCAAACTCTTTGAACGCAGCTTAAGGCATATGAGAACATGAAACGAAAGCGCGGAGAGAAAGAAAGAGATTCGCCGAGAGCAACCGATGGGCTGGCGAGAGTGCGAGTTCCCAGACGGAATCCTCCCGTCTGACTCAGAGTCCACGACTAAGTCGCCGACTATATAAGCGCGGGTTTCTATTCCTGGCAGACTCAGTCGTGCGGACCCCCATGGACTCTCACTTTTCGTTATGTGCGGTGCGTCGATCTAGACTCTTTTGCCGTAGCCGCGCGATCGTCAGGACTTCTGAAAATTTTTTCGTATAGTATCTTCTATCTCTTCTTAGATGCCGTCGTCTCTCCTGCTAATACACGTTGATATTTTTAATTAAATTTAAGTAGTAAAGAATTAAATAATGCTCAAGAAGTTTCGATTAAAATTAATTAACGCGCATTCTCGCTGAGTCGTCTTGGAGCTCTTCCTTTCGACTTGTATTAAGAATTACGCATATATATTTAAATTAGCTGGCTTAGATAAAATTAGGCGATGTACCCAAGACTTTTCTTGGTATTCCTTAGAAAGTTTGTTAACAAAGTAGGTTCGCGAAGAAAAAGGGAGTTAACAAAGATACGAAATTCGATTTAAAGCGAACTTCATATCCCGAGCACTTTTTGCTCCTTTTTTGTGACTGTGAATGGAGCTCCAAACTTCAAGATTCTTCGTGTAAGGAAATTTCAAGAACTGTCGCTTATTTATATCCTCCTCGTTCGCGGAACATTGACATAGATTTAGGACTGACAAATAATATATCTAGGCGATATTATATTTTTTAAAAATCGACAATAATTCAGAATTTTTTCCTTTTACAACTAAATAAAAGAGATGATAAAAATTAACTAAAAAAAGCATTCTTAAACATTCCATTATAATTCATTAACTCATTATAATTCATTAACTTTGAGCTTTAGATATTCTTTATTTAGATTGACTTTTTTCCAAAATTTATTATAAATCTACTTTAAGACAGAGAGAGAGAGAGAGAGAGAGAGAGAGAGAGCGAGCGGCGGGGCGACGACGAGCGATAATGTCGAAAATGTTTTCCATCGTGGAAGAAGATAAATGTCGTTCAGCCACCAATGGAGTTACGCACTCGAGAAGGTTCAACTCGATTGGCAGCCACTTGGCCAAGTTTGATCGATGGCGCCTACTCCAATGAGAGTTACGCCGAGGGATTCTGTGAATTCCATCGATAGAGCGCGAAAGTAACTCATGTAATTTGTCCGAGGAAAAAAATAATCGAGTCTATATAAAATGTAATCTATAATTTTTCTCTTTCATAAATTAAAAAATCCATATCATCGTTGACGATAATATTATCGTACATTTTTTTCAGAAACGTTATTGATATTTAAATATAAGTGCCCTAAATTTCATGTTCACACAGTTTAATTGTGTATGCAGAATAATAAAATATTTTTGAAATTTTTTCTGTATCGAATACAATATTGTTAATATTCTTCATACAGTTTTTGTTTTACTATATATGAATTTACGATATGAATTCTCTCTAATGCTTTATCCCGTAACCGCGGCTAATGTTGGAAAAATGATGAATTATTGTTCTGACAAGCTCGACCTCAAGTTTCAGTTCGGCGCCGCGGTTTCTGTACTTATACTTTTGTTACTTTATTCATCAAGTTTCGACGTCCCGCGGCGCTTCACGTCTGACGTGAAGCTTAGATGGAGCTTAATCTCTTGCCTCTCGCGTTTATTTTTAACGGGGAGATTCTTTCCTCGACCGAAAGAGGCTACCGATGCTTTCGTACGGATACGCGTGGCAGTACGAGATTTTCTGTTTACATTGATATCAAAAAACGATCATTGCTTCTTGCGGTAAGAACATATTTCTTCGAAATAAGAAGAGAAGACGTTCAGAATAAAAAATATTCTATAAAGTGATTTATTTCCAAAAATAATACAATAAAAAATAAAATAATGCAATATTTGTATTTAAAGTAAAATAAATTAACAGAAACAATTGTAAATTCATTATTATATCAAAAATATCAATATGAAAAGTCTATAATAAAATACTACTAGTGGATAATTATAGAATTTGTTATTGTAATTAATTTTTGAACAATTTCTTTTATAAACTTTAAAAAATAATATGCTTTTTTAAAGACATGTCACGAAAAAAATGAAGCTATTCTGTGTCAAAAAGATTTCTTTTGATTAAATTATAGTATCTTCTATTAAATTCTGTTAAATTTATTAATTAGACGTTTAGATCGCGAGCGTAAAGCTTTTCTGTTTTCGAGATAAAATTATTTAGAATTTACGATAAAATAATCGAAACGGAAATTAAATCAAAAATTTCCTTCATTATAAAACTGTCACATACAAAGCTTTGAGGTCTCAAGCGTATGCCACGAGTACATCTTGGTAAATACTAATGGAAAAATTCTGTGCAAATCTACGAAAGATGCACATAATGTAGAAGCGTGCTTTGAGAAACTGTTTGAATAACCTAGTTTCAAATCAAAAATAGCCTTTCCCCTCTTGGTTGTTTGTGCATTAGTTTTTCTCAGCATAGATTTTCTCATCAATTTTCCCGAGTTCGTTTTTCAGTTAACGGAATATTATGTGATCTGATGCTTCCACATTTGTAACTTGGATATCATATTTGTGAAGAATTGCAAAATATATACTGGAATGCACTCAAGCTATAAAAATGAAGATTGTTAACTGTGTCAATGGGACACAGTTAAAATCCGACTTTATAATACACCTCACATATGCGAAAATAACTGCTAAATAAATATATGTACGGCATATGCACGTGTCAGATCATTTTACGGAAAAAACAGAAAGTCAGTTAGTTATACAATGTTGAGTTGTACAATAAGAATTTATGGTCACGCGATATTCACCGCGGTAAGGGCTAATTAATAAATTTAGATAGATGATTAAATGTAGGATGCACTGTCCAAAAAAATTTTTTATTCTTAAGAATTTTCATATAAATCCTCCCGCTAATTTAAATCTAACAGCTCCAACTAGTACATGCGGGTAGACATCGTGCGATCTCTCCGTTACGCAAGACCGCACGGCCACATTTTGCAACGTCATCACTGCGAGAGAGATCTTATCTTCGTGATCTTTATTTTCCATAATTTTTGTGCGCTTCAACTCACGCCGCGGATTATTCATCCTATTCAGTTGGAATTCGTTAGCACACACGATACGAATACGAACGTGCTCTCAATTTTCGACGTCGCGCGTGGCAAGATATAGATATTTCACCGGAGTGAATTATGAGTGAAATGTCACCGAGCCGAGCTATTTCCCTCTCAATTTCATTCTCGATGTATTTTTTCTGTTCTCTCAGTTGTTTCGTTTCCGCTCGGGCTAATGTCGCCGCTTTGACGCTCCGGTTTCAGACGTCTCGGCTTTATATCGTTGGATTTACTTCTCAAACGTACACGCGAGTGCGACTGTAAGGATAGCTCTTTATCAAACTTATTTACGTGCTCAAGCAAGTCAAGTATAAATGCAATATAAAAAAATATCCCTTATTCTCAACATTACAGCAAGTCCACAAAAAATTTTTAAAAAGCATCAGTCACGTATAATAATTTATATCGTGTGTTATTTTAAAAACCACATGAAATTAATAAAATGATAATATTTCGAAAGGCCTATTGAAATAGTTTCTTTGGTAACATTAAAAATTTTTTTTCAGCGACAACGAAAACTTGCGGAAATTTAACGCACAGTTCAGGCATTCGTTATATCACACAAAAATATATTACCATCACTAACTGCGAGTTGCCACCCGCGGGCTGTTGAGCGCACGCATCCTCTCCGCGATTGTCATCGCGGCTATCGGACACCGAGAAAAATAGAAGATCGATAGGGGAAGAGTTAACCGGCGCGCGGCCGAATTGCGTCCGAATAGCCTACGGCGATTCGGACGATTACACGTCAAATCCTCTCGTCGAATTGGCTGTCGCTTCGTTTGTTGGCAAACCGATCGATCGATCTCGACGTGTGCTCTCTCTCTCTCTCTCTCTATCTATCTATCTATCAGAGAGAAACCCCTCCGGGTACGAAACGCGATCGAGAGACACGCTCGTTGTCATCGAGACGCTTCGGCGTGTTACGCCCGAACGCAACGCGAGAGACGAGAATAATGGCTTCGTAGCGCTTTCAAAGCGCCGGAAAAGCTCGTAGCGACATCGAGCGCGACAACGTTTCGCGACAGCAGGCGTTTCGCGAGAATTGCGTTGGCTCGTTCAGTATTTCAATTTTTTTCCCAAATATTACTCATGAAATGGAATCTGTATATGAGATTGTATCGGCGTAATTGTTTGCAGCAGCACTGTTGTTAGAAATATTTAATGTCGAACGAAAGATATACGCATGAAATATTGAATGCCTTCCATTAGTTCGGAATGTATTAAAATAAATATTAACGTTAATTACGTTCAGAAAGATCGTCTTTAAAGCGAGACATTTTCTTTGTACTGCACTTCATGTTTATCACGCGGTCGGTGCCGTAATCAGCTTTACGGCCGTAAATTTGCGACTGTAATTTATGGCGATAGGATAGCTAGCCATCGGCGAGTACTTATCTGCAAATTCATCCGCGCCAGTGCTCAGTTACAACCGCTGTCGGAGAAGCCAAGCGGATTGTACGCTCGCGCGCGCGCGCGAGTGTATGTATGTATGTGTGTAATTTCGCACACAATGTGTGTAGGTGAGAACCCGTGGGGCTTGCGCACGGCACAGGTGAACACTTGAGTGCGCACTACGTTTGACCATCTCGTAATGGAGAGGTATACATATCTGTGCCATTTCGCTGGACACAATTGCGACTGACACTTTGTCGTTCGACAATCTCTCTGAAAATTGCCATACATGAATAAGAGCGTCGTATGTACAATAGAGCATTATTAACGCTATATGTATAGCAGATACTGTCGCGATTAAAGAAAAAAAAATTCAATTTTTACACAACAGATTTATCGAATTGAGAGAACTCTTATCCCTCTAACCGATTTTATAACCGCGGTCGAGTTCCTCTCGCCCAAGAATATTCGTGCGCAGCAATTACCCTGATTCACCCTGCTCGCGATCCGTGAACGCGATCTAGATCGAGATAGATCGATGCACTCTTGCCAACGACTTGATTTACGACTCCGCTCGTGCACGCACGTGTGCTTCCGCCTTCTCACGCACCGTCGAGGTCGGCGTCCTTCCGTACATGTATCGGACGGTAGGGACATTTTTCTTCGGGGCCGCCCTCCTCCCTTCCGCGTTTCGGCGCCGGGGGTTCGAAGGGAGTTCGTGATTTGCGCCCTTTCCGCAGGTACAAAGTGGCGAGTCATCGTTTTAGCCGGCTGAAAAGGTATGAAAAGGGACGATAGTAGCCATGGCAGCTCGCCGCGAATAGCGAGCTACCGTGTAATGCCCATTGTGCGCTAATGCATGTACCAGGAAGAGGATCGCGGCGCTACAGAGAAACCTCTGTAGCACTGACGAGCCCGTGAGCCCGTCATAATAAAACGGATATGGAGGCGCCAAACCATCATGCAGCTATCTTCGTTTTGCGAGAGGCTCGGATAGTTCGCTATATTCTAGTACGGTCTATTCTAACACCAAATGTCGCTTCAAAACGTATATACCTAGATACTGCAGAGCGCGAATTAGGAATATTGTTTTATCGCGATTATTTTAATGACTGAGCATTGATAATCGTTATTGTTGTAGTATCAAAGATTAAAGGATTTATGTATAATATATAGATTTCTGTTATATTATTCAAAGAAAAAGAATTTGTAAGAAACAAAAAATAAAACTGTACTTAAAAAATAAAACGTTATTTTATAAACAAGTAATTTCTTCTAGATAAAAATCGATTAAAAAATGGCAGTGTATATGTATAATAATCTATCTAATTACTTACTAAACGTACTAAAAATAACATATGTACATCAAAGTTTCTCTCTACAATTTTACGGCACTTCTGATAAAAACAGAAATAATGCTTAGCAAACAGAATTCGATATAAAAGTAGCTTTTATCGTTTAAGCTATCATTATAATGCGATAAAATATTCATCAACGGAAAAGTAACGGGGCAAGAGACATTGCGCGATTAAAGCGCGACGGAAAGAAAGATGCTAATAACGCTGGGAATCTCCTTCGAGTGCTATTTCGAGCTCTTTAACGACTTCGCTTATCGGCATATCCAAACATCAAGGCAAAAGTAATTTATTTATACAAGGGCTGCC
The DNA here is from genome assembly GCA_003595255.1 of Solenopsis fugax. Lineage (NCBI taxonomy): Eukaryota > Metazoa > Arthropoda > Insecta > Hymenoptera > Formicidae > Solenopsis > Solenopsis fugax. The sequence goes on along the minus strand of QKQZ01001230.1, from coordinate 26,797 downwards.
CAGCTGCTCAATAGGTCTCTTAACCTCGAGAGCTAATGTCTGTCATTATTATGTTCCCGCGATGACATCTTTCCTCGACCCTAATTCGGCCAAAGACCCTCAACTGTTTTCCACTATTGTGCGCTCAAACGTGCCTTATTGCGGCGCGGTACTACCTATACAATTATACCTCACTTGGTGTATATTCTTTAGTGTTTGTGGGAGCGTTATTACACGTGCGGCTCATTGGCTAAATAATTAAGCGAATGGCAATAGGAACGCTACAATGTTTGCGCAGTTTAATTGAAACACATTATAGTCTTCGACGGGGACACTATTAAGATAGCTCTCTTCTATTATATGGATAAAGTTTTATGTACGCTATATAAATACAGATATTCCACGTATTCCCTAATTTCCTTTAGTATACTAATAATAGAATATAATGACTTTTGCGAGTATGCTCATCGTGTTACATTATATAATTAAAATTTTATATAATTTTTGTTTTAAATTTTGAATATTGTGCGCGAAATAAAATAAAAAATTAAGTAATTTAATAAATCTGAATAATAAAATGCTTTATGCAACTTACATGCTTGAAATGTATAAAATAAAATTATGAGGAAAAATAGTGATGCAAAATGTTTTCGTGTTTCAAGTCATATCGAAATGTCAAACTCGCTGTTTTAAGTCCACTGTAGGCATAAGGGCGAACTTGATTCATTGCGAGTGATCTCGCAAAGGGTAAAGAGTCGTGTCCGATATATAGCTGTGCACGTCCCAACAAAGTTCGTCTTTATTTCGCTAGTTAGATAAAGTAGAGACAATGTAATTTGTAACACGGAATATTTTGCGATAACAGCCACGAACGAGCCTCATGAATTTTCATCAACCTTTTACCAGTTTCGTCCTTCGTCGAGGACGGGACCCAGATATTCGCAGTTAACCGACGTTACTTCCTTCACGCCCACGTGAAATCATGAATGTTCGCATCCTCGGGAATGCAAGTGAGCATTCGCCGCGACCGGGAAATACATTAAAGTGACTTGAGAAGACAAAAGGATACGGCCAGAATTGCTTCCGCGTGTTTGACAAACATGCTCCGTCTTTTTACCCGCCTCTGGCCCGAACGGAATTTTTCTCAGGAACGTAATTTAATTTCTGTAACCATTTCCCCTTCCCCCTCTCCTCTCGCCTTCTCACACGAATTCCTCCCGCCGTCCCAGGAAAACGCGAGTTTTCGACATGTGTACAGTGAGCGTGAGGGTCGCGAGGTCGGCAAGGGAGAAAAATTTCACGCTGATCTTTAATAACGACGATGAAGGACGTGGGTAGATGGATAAACGTCAGACGGGCGGAGTGGGGGAATCGTTTAATCCGAATAAATCACGTTGGAGTATCCGTCGAAAGATGAGATTACGCTGAAGGAGCTCGACGTCCTTCAAAAGGTAAGGGCACGCCTCAAATTTCACGGGGGATGACTCGCCTTAGAATGGCTCTGGGGGATAATTCTCGCTACCTTTCACTTCGTATTGGGAGATTGCAAGTTTTCGCACGATCCTATCAATTTTCAATCCGTCAGCAAATATTTAATCGGATCAACGATATGGTGCGGGTGTTTGCTTGTCTATTATGCGGTTCTTTGGAGCGACACGTGTCCCAGCTTTTTACCTCATTCTAACTTTGTTCAATATTGCGAAAGAAATCTCTCCGCTGTTGCTTCGGAAAAAAAAGAGTAAACTATTGAGAAAAGCTATTTTTTTCGAAGTTTCAATTTTTGAACTCAATTACGCGAGTTCATTTTTCTTTGCGAATCTTATCAGCCTGATAATTAAAATCGCGACCTATCGAATATACCCGGCTTATCGTCGATGTAATTACCGCGTGCATCGACCTGGAAGATTCACCCGTCTCCGGCCTGCTCTTTCGGGGTAGAAACCCTTCAAGAATCCGATGACTACAAGACCACTTAGGGAGCGTTCTCATTAACGTTCGCTTATCTAAGCGCAACATCGCATCGTTTTATGTTACGAAGATTTCGACTTAGACCCATCGATTAGGACACGATATGCCTAGTTGTTATCGATTTACTTTCATCGGCTTTGTTCTGCATTATATACGTCAAGACATATAAACAACATTACATACAAATTTAACATAGAAAACGTCAAATGTCAATCTTCATTAATTCATGATAATGACATCTCAATGTCAGATGATACGGTTATTGCTTTTATTTGCATTTACAAATTTGATGTTTTAATAAAATAGATGACAGAATAAATAATAAAATAAAACATATGGGTGAAAAGAGAAAACTAATTAACTATTATCATAAATTAATGAAGAAACACTGGTACGCGACAGATTAATTTTAAATTGCAGTTGTAATTCGTGGAAAATTGAAATCAATGAAATACTTATATTTCTATTTATTATTCATTCCAAATATATATTAATAAATAATATAAACATTAACTTTTAATTAATAATTTAAACATCGAAACTGTTAGCGAATCAATCATGAATTAATAATAAGCGTTTGAATATTAATATTACTTGAAGAAATCCATGCAAATTTTATTTAGATTTAAATAGTTTTAATTACATTTTTCTTTAAATGTATAATAAATATCTATTATAATTTAAAACTTTATTATTTAATGTTAAAGATTAATAAACTATAAAAAAAAGACGATTTATCTTTAAAACTTATTTTTTAACAAATTTTAAATTTTATTAAAGGATATTGGTAAAATATTTAACAGCTTAAAAATTATAAGATTACATATATTCAATAATTTTCATTACACTTTTCAAGCAAAAATCGATCTATTTTACCCATATTATCCTTTGATAGAAGATATTTGCGAAATATTCAGCGTTTTGATCTAATTTCAAATGTTTGCATATCACAAATAAAGAATAAAAATAATATCTATCACAAGGAACATTTCGCGCCAACAGATTACGCAAAATTCATTAAATTAATCGTCCATGTTCTAAAGAGCGAATTGCGTTTGCCGATAATCTCACGGAGATTAATGGTCTGACGGTGACCGGGGAGAGCTGCAGTCTCCGGATGATGAGAGAAGAAAGTGGACGATAAAAGCGAAACGGGCGAAGGTCGGGGCGGATCGCCACTAAACGGGCGCACATCACGTCGGCTAGGTTTGCTTTTAATCACGGACCGATCGCGCTAACTGATTTCACAATCTTTATTAAGGTTCGTAATTGAGCCCCGACGTAGCGCGGGTGCGCACGTTCGTGGGTATAAGCGAGCAAACACGGACACGTACGCACGCTTCGCACGTGCGAATGAGAGAGAAAGAGAGAGAGAAAGAGAGAGAGAGAGCCACGCGAGCAACGAACGGGAAGTCATGCAGTTACTTCCGAGTGTTTACCGAAGGTTCGTTTGAGCTGGCTGTTAATTAATTCCTCTATCGCTGCCGGCGGTTGTCGACTAGATGCATTAACGTCACCCAGCTAGAGTCGACAGACTTCAGAAGAGCATGCGACGGTTGTACTTGTTAGCGCTAATGGAATTGAACGAAATGCCGCGCGGCCACAATATTGCATCGCCAAGAGTAATTACATTGACGCGGCAGGTGATTTAACCTAATTACGGAATTAATACGCTCAGATAGCTCTCGCGGTTCTGTGTTTTTGCCGGCGCAGCACTTTCTCTCTCACTCACTCACTCACTCTCTCTCTCTCTCTCTCTCTCTCTATTCGCTGTCGCGAAAGAGCGGGGTTACCCGGGTTGTAAATGGGCACGCAGCACTTAAATCTCGGCGCGTAATAGCTCCGAGAGCTTAATGCTTCGTAGGCAAAGCCTCGTAATATTTATGACGTATATCTAACTGAGATCAACAAAGGTAACGTTGATTAACGCACGAATAACTTTCACACTACTTGCGAAATACCAGTATGAAATCATATCATGTGATTTATATAAAATTAATTTAGGGATTACGTAGAATGATTAAAATCTTTGGATAAATGGATTAGCGAAATTTCCCACTAATCAAATTAATATGATATGTAATTAATATGATATGTGGTTATTAATTTTAATATTTTAATATAATATTTTGCAATATGCAATAAAGATAGGTCATTTAACGCTGACGTTTGGTTATTATTTATGAGCACTTATAAACTTCTAAAAAGGGAGACTAGAAAATGGATGCCACAAAAAGCACGGAAACAAATTTCTGTCAGAAAATTAAATTAAGTCCTGAACCTTAGCGTGCGTGTCACCGCACAATAAAATGTTATTGCCGCGATCAATCTTACGTTACTAATAACTCTGAAAGCAAACGTTCGATGTCAAGCCAAGTCGAGTTGTCAACGTCGCGGTTCGTGGCGGGACGCGGAAAATTAGGAAGCGAAAAGGTACTCGGCGGGTATATAAGACGAACTGTCACGGGCAAGAAAAGAGGGTTGGCGTCGCGCATCCTTTATCGTCGCGGTGGCAGGCCGGGGGTTGGACGACCCCGGCAGGCATTCACCCGACCTTTTCACCCACTCCCCCGAGTGCCCCGCATCGGGTCTTCCCCCTCGATTTGACACCGCGCTCAAAGTCGTCCTACTTGCTCGTCGTCGTTCCATCACTGCCAGCCACCGCCGTTCCGGCCGAGGAGGATTCGCTTATCCCTTACGAGGCGAGCTACCCCCGATCCTCCGCCAATGAGGATAACAGAGCTAATACGTCGTACGCGCTGTATTATCGTGCAGTGAAAAAAAAAGTCTGGTAATAACTACCAAATGTATAGTGAAATAATATCAATTACATATTTTGTCATTATGTTTAAAATTAATATTAATTTTATTTTTCTCAACGTTTAATAAGTATTACCAAATCTAGGTAGAACTTTACTAAATATTTAGAAAAGTAAAGTTTATTTTTTATTATATTAATCAAATATATAATTATTTCAATTTATCTCATCCTACATTCGGCAGCTATTACCAAACTTTTTCTTTCAGTGTCCTTTTCTTTTCCTCCTCCGCAAGGACATTTGCACAGCATTGATATAAAAAGAAATAACATTTTGTTCTTTGACTCACCGACCCAATGCGCAACGAGCGGAGTTTATTCAGCCACGAAGCTACGGTGATTACTGTAACACAAACATAAGATTTAAAAATTAAAACTGCGCTCAAAATAATCAATATTTCAAAAGTTAATTCTTATACACTCAGAGAAAAATTTCTTTGACTTGAAGAAATTTTTTGATTGTTCCTTTTATTAGAATTAAAGAAATGGTTTGGTTGTGCAACGCAAATATTTTTTCAAATAAAAGAAATATATTTTTAAAAACCAAAACAGCAAAGTTATTTCTTACATTTCTATCAGTACGTTATTTAAATGAAACAATTAGTTGTTTAAATGAAACAAATCATTTGGACAAATAATTTATTTACTTTAAGAAAGATTGATAACGTCATTTCCTGAAATCAAATAAATTTTTATTTTCCTCAAAGGTATTTTTACTTCAACTTAAAAAAATCAAGTTGAAGAAACGATTTCATTAATTTAAACATAACTTTTCTCTGGATGTGTAAAATTTTATATAAATTTCTTTTCTTTAAGTATCTTTTTTTTTTAATTTATTGTAATAAGATAGAATAAAAGAAAAAAAGGTTATTAAATTTATATAAATAAAGAATTATATTTACCCCAAGGTTGCTCCGCTGGGGCCCGATGCCTCTCCCAGACCTCCTCCTCCTCTCAGAATCCTCCAGGTTGTTAAGCCTCTTCCTCTCGTTGCACACGCGGAACACTCGCGAAGAATATACTAAATTTACGCGCGTGGACTAATTATCTATAGTCTATTTAGTCCAATACTTAAACGGCACTCCCGAAGAAACGCGTGACGCGACGAACCGGCTGCGGTTCGTTTATTTTATTATAAATCGGCGACGTGTTGTCCTTTTCTAGTCGCTTTCCACCTCGAGGAATATCTGTAACATACGATATCCATTGGTTAGATAGGCTACACATGTTATAAACCTTGATGTCTGTCGTGCGCAGCGGTGAACGGAACTTGAGATTATAAGTTTCTGACGCGTACAGCGAGATGATCAGTTAAAGCCGACGAAGCTGTTACAAGATTAGAAATAATTGACCTCGCGGATAACAAGGTTAAAAGTAATTACGTCACCTCTCGCGGAAAATATGAGAGATGACTTTTTAGTATTTTGGATTTTAACAATTTTGGATTTTTAACCTATTTATAATGCTGTTGCACATCTGGCGATGATTGGAGAGAGACTTTAAAAATAAATGTAACATAATACAGACAAACTGTTTTCTGACAATTCAACTAAACGTGGTGTGTGGCAGTTGGAAAAATGTAACGACATAAATTTCGCACGGTGTAGGTGTGTCCCGCCGGGCAGCGATCCATATTTGAAGAGATATTTTTTTAAAATATCTCGCGTGTAAGCCATTCATTTTGAAAGTGACATATGTTAGATTATGGAATGCAGTGAATTTAAAGTGCGGGAAATTTGCATCAAGTAAATTTTAACGAGACGACGTACATTTAAAAAAAAAGACAGTTAAGATTTAATTAATGTTAATCTCCGAAATCGAATAATTTACACAAGATTTTCGCTTAATGTTCAGCTCAGGAAACGTCAAATCTCGCAAAACACATCGCACTTTTTCGATTTACTTGCCACATTACGCCTGGGCCGTCCCAACTGTGCCACGAGAACTCCGTATATGCATCGATCTATGCACTTTATATCGCCCGCGAGGCGAGGAATCCAAGTCATGATGATATCACGGCGGCATGAATTCCCAAAGTGGCCCTACTAGCTGAAAGCATTCACAATCGATACCCGGCCTATTCCCGATCGGACCCTTCTTGGCAATGCGCCGCTGAAAAGCGTCGTTCTCGTATCCATAATTCGTCGTCGTCCCGCCGTATTCTTCTACCGTGCAATCCAATTTCGCGTGGCATTCATCTGTTACACGAAAGGGAAGAACATGGAGTCTTTTATATGCGCACAAAAAGCGCGCAAGGGATTGTCTTCTTTAAGTCTTTTTAAATTTTGTATATAACTGACAAAGAGACGTGATTATTTAACATCGTGTTCGAGAAAAAAGATTTAAAGATCCGAAACAAGTCGGATTGAACTAGAGGGATGTTACTTATTTTAAACTCCATGGAGAAGGGGTCGTAAGCGTAGATATCCACGACAAGTCTTATCGAGTCGGTAGGCGCTCACGATATCTCTTGGTCACGGCTCCCGTGGGAACAGCGAGAAGCCCGGAGTCATATAAGGAGTACATTTGTCACACACTAGAGAGAGTAGTAGAGAGTAGAGAGTAGTAGATCCCGCCCGCCCATATCCCAGTCGCCTTCCCAACTGCGCTCCGCGCGAACCGGCAGGTATCACGTGTGCACGTGCACCCGTACGTCCCGTTCACCCCTGACCTATCCATCCAACCTGTCTACCTATCTCGTTCGCGAATAAATATTCCTTCTAGTGGATTGTGCACCGCGCGACAACGGTCTTAACATACAGGCGATAAGACAAACGATCGAAACGGATACTTGATAAACTATCAACCGCGAATAATCGACGTGTTAACATTAGTAATGATCGTGCCAATTGGTTACTTCTTTGAGTTCTGAGGTCAATAATCCTCTACGATAAATGGAGAGGTATTATATTAATAAATAAAGTGCTTATCTACACTTGTAATCTTACAACTTGGTTTTTAATTACTACTTTTATAACAATTTTAACAGCGTTATCAAATTTTTTGTTATATTTCTTTAATTCATAAGCATATATTTTCATCAGCTTTTTCCTGGCATACGAAAAAATTATACGGTGAATAAAGTTGAATTTTTACAAAAACATAAAAAAAGATTTGTTCTAACTATTCAGATAATTTCTATGTATGTCAGAGTATTTTAAAAAATAACGTTACGTGATATATCAGTCGTTCGAGACACCTATCATAAGATATCATGTATAAAATTCTAACTTAAATTTTTATTTTGTTAGAAGCTACATGGTTAATTAGTTTGAAATATTTGTTTTCGTTTTAAATATGCTATATAATTTTTAAACAGATTGAAGCATTTTGCTTTTTTTTATTATACCTTCTTAAGAAAATAAATAGATCGCTTATACTTCAAGTTCTATTCTTTACGATGGAAACTTGTGAAAGATTAATACACCCCGCCATGATTCTTCGTCATGGCGTTCAATAACTTTACAAGAGAATATCAGTGCCATCACTGGTTGACGCTCACGGTTGCGTGCACGTCGAGAACATGTCTGTATTCTCGAAGGGCCGTCAAAGATTTTGCTGGGCGTGTTTGTTGCACAGCGCTTATCAATTTTTCATGGATCGTCAAGAACCAACGTTATTGAACCTCTTGATAAACTATTCGTGTGTTGACAGAAGAAGCTGAAAGTATAGTTGACAGTAAGACAATCATGTCGAAGCCACGAAGAAAGTTTGAAAGACTTTGAAGTTATTAATTTTCGATCAACTGAACTTTACCGACAATATCATGGAAAATTGATGTGACTTACGGCCATTAGCTCGATAGTCGTCTATTGTTGTGGCGAAAGTTTGACATAATCGAACATCATTATTTTTATATTTACTTGTTCCTTTATAAATGCACGCAGATATCACTCTATGTACTAAAAACTTGAAGACATCAATTCGTAATATTACAAATAATATTACTTATAAGTTTTCTGATTATTAATTCTCCTTCAATAAGATTCATAATAAATTGCATAAATAAAAAGAATGTTCGAAAATAGAAAGACCTTCATTAAATATAAATAAAAACTTTTTAAAATAAGGAAAGCTTTTATTTACTCTTCCTTTATCCTTGTAAACAAATTAAGAAAATTTTTCCTTAAAAATAATACTTAGAAATAATATAAAATTTTGCAACTGCATAACATTCACCGACATTTTCGTCAACATTGTGCACTCAAATGTCCAGTCAATGATTCAGCATTCGCGTTGCGTCGCGTATAATCAATCCTTGACCTCTCATTACACCGCAGACGCATGCTTTGCTAAGTATAACGGAACGGTCGTCGTCATGCAACGCATTTCTCTCTTCTCTCAGCGGATTATCTCGATTGTGACGAGCGTCGAGACGCCTCTGCAGACGAGGAACTCGTGCACCACTCGTGTACATTTCGCGACCTAGCAGACATATAGTCAGACAGTCGATTCTATTTATAGTAAGGGGACTTTGGTGAGTCCGCGGCAGATACGACAAGAAGGCGAAATAAAAGATTGGAAGGAACACCTATCCTCTCTCTCTTTCTCTCCACGCTGTTAAGCCCGATTCGCCCTGCCCATTTATATCGGAGATAAATTTTTTAATTATGATATATATTTATATATATCATAATAATTTATATATAAATGATGATTTGAGTTCAGACTATCGAATAGTCTTATTAAAACAAAATTCTTTCCAATAATTTACACAATCACCATTGTAAGATCTCTTGCATTTGTGATTTCTGTTTTACTCATTTTTATATAACATATTTTGAATAATGTGATATTAGTTTTTCATCTTGAAATTAAAATGTTACGAGTGATGTTCGATCTATAAATTATTGCAAGATAATAAAATAAATTTGCAGATGGATAACACAACATGTCTCCTTAATTTATATTGTAAAATAGAATTTATTTTAATATAATATCTATTTAAGAGCTTCTGAAAATTAAAAAATCACAAGAAATAATCTATTTAAGACAATTTTTTCCAAGCAAAAATCAGCATACGTTCGTTAATGTATCCGTCATTAAAATTAATCACGCGTAGTAGCACGGTTTCAATAGTAGTGCGGTTTCTCACGTACATACGTTCCTCACGTACGCATCTTATGCCTATTTCGTATTATTCGCGTGCGAACACGAGCAATCAGCCCGGCGGTCGCTTGAAGATAACAGCCATGCGATCCCTCGCCTTCGGCGATGTGAATCGGCTTTTATGGCACGGCTATACCGTAGCAATTGCGGCGCCAAGTGACGGACCCCCGACGTCGCTCGGCGTTGCTGGCGCTAACCCAAATCGCACCCTGCTCCCCCTCGATCCCCCATCTGTCTGTCTCTGTCTCTTTCTCCCTCTCTCCTCTTCTTTCCTTTCTTCATTCTACCACTCGATCCTTCCCGGTGTATCTTCGTCCGAACGAATTATAGACCGCCCGCTGAAGATACGTCAAGTCGCCATCAGTCGAACTTATTTCTCGCCGCTGCGCCGATCAAACTCTCTTTCGACGAGACGAAATGAACGAATCTCGATTTGCTGATTACGCTCGGTTATGTTAATGAGGCAAATACTCTTCGAGATAATTGACTAAACAGTTGGCTAATCAGAACATGTGACATATTACACAACACTGTACCTCACACACGTCTTGTGTATATAAGACGTTACACTGAGAGAAATCGTTTGGTAGAATAGTGATCAAATTAATTTTATAGTTACTGGTACCAAAAACTTAGTTACATTTAATAAAACTTTTTGTAATTTGTTGTATGAAAACAATTATTTGGTTAAGGCTACAAATTGTTTGGTCAAAACAACTATATATTTAGTAACTATCACTATAAAATTCATTTGATCACTATTCAATCAAACTTTGGTTGATTTTACCAAACATTTCTCTCAGTGTATAACTCTATAACATAAGATTATTTTGATATCTTTAAAAGAGCGAAAATTGCGGAATGTGCATTGTTTATCATACTTTATATAGGACGAATAGTATTAATATAAACGTTTTCTGAAGTCTTACACAATGAATGTGAAATAGTTTCAGTTTGCAACGATAAAAAGCCGGAGAAAAATTATTTCGTGTCGTAAAATTGAATGGTTTGCATCATGTAACTTTTCTACACTGATTGTTTTTCCCCGAGTGCACTTCGAAAAAATAAATTCCACGCTTTTGTGCCTCCGGCGCGAAACTCGCTTGTAATCGCAGACTTCTGTCGTACGTTCCGCGCTTGCAAATCTAAGCGGTGAGTTCGCGGAGGCGGGGGGGGGTCAACCGGTAATTAAATCGTCGACCTATTAACCGTTCACGCGATTTATAGGGCGCGAGAAAATTTTGGGGTGAAAATTTCGGCGGGATGATCGAGCGACCGAAATTCCGGGCCGGGGCGAAATTCCGCGAATTCGCGATAAATAAAACCGGGCGAGGTCGCTGCTCGTTTGGGATATGGATTGAATGAGAGTGCGGCACGGCAGAAAGCGCGTACCTCATGATTTTTCGGTTCCCGCCACCGTCGTTTACCAAACAATTCCCAATTGCCTTGTCAAAAAGTTCCGGCCAGAAATGGTCGCTGATTTATAGGCCGCGGATTTATCGTTCGCCTAGTAAAAAAGGGAGCAACAGAAGAAGGCCAGAAAGAGACAAGCGATGAAGCCATCGAGATGAAGAGGAAAATGGGAAACGCGCGTACGGGAAGCGTGTACGTGATTGACATGTGTCGTAGCTCTCGCGCATTTCAGAGATGCCTAAAATGTAGTAGAGCGAGAAATGCGTTCTCTCTTTCTCTCGTCGATACTTTTCATACGATTGCTTCGATACAATTTCTGGATTCGCTAGTAGAATTAAATGAATTAAATGATTTATTTGAGGAAAAATGCAAATGCTGTGTTACACAGAATAATAGGGAAGATAGAGAAATGATTCCTAGTTCAGAATCTTTTTTATTTTGTTTCGAAACAACTATCGTCGCTTTATCTATCTAAACGAAACGTTCGTGAAAGCCACTTCATTTTTATATAGGTCCAGTGAGCCGACGATGCGTCACTGGAAGGAAAAACGTGTCGCGCGCGTGAAACGCCGCTGCAAGCATCGGATCGCTTCGTTTTCGAGAGTATTTTAAACCCTGGTCGGTCATTAATACACATCCGCTCGGTGTATACGACCGGGGTGAGGTTGCCCGTTACATAGCGCGCGAATGTGCATCCACGAATGAATTATCGCCACGCTCGATGCAACGGGCACGAAATCGCCGCGAAACTCGTTCGTCTAGCCCACTCGCGCGCCTCCACTTGCGTACATCACTTTTGACCGCGTCCTATGAATATGTAAACGTAACAGCTATAGACGCAATAAAATTCCTGCTGTTCGCCCGATGGAAAGGAGACAATCGACGCGGCGGAGAAGAATGGTACGGCTGCGAAAGAATTTCCATTCGTAATTGCAGGTGGCTTTAATTATTTATACCTCACTGATTTCATTAATTGCTTTTTTTTTCATTATGTACCAGAGTTTTAGATGCGTAAGAATTTGTATTTGAAATATTAATATCAAAAAGTATACTGCACAAAAGTATGATTTATTATTAACGCAAATAACGCTATAACAAATTATTTTCTTAAAGAATGTATATTTTAATTAATCGTTAAACAAATTATTAGTGAATTAATTCTTCAAATTTCTTTAAATATCATACCTTCAACGCAAATTGTAATCAACAGAGCTTAAGTATTTAACAAGAGAACACAATCAAGTTTAAATCTATATTGAAACAAAATTGTTTCAATTTTTATTTTAGAAAATTATTTTTGATTTTTATCATTATTATAAAGAACTCTTGACACATTTATTAAACAATTTTTTATTATCTTTTATAGTTTCAACGATGCTTGAAAAAAATACCCGTTTTTAAAAGAAGTGTTTCACTCACTTAACATGCAAGAATGCACTTGTAAAAAAAATACATGTCTCTTATTTATATCTATATTTTAATATATTAAAACTGAAAGGAGCTATTTGCTTGTATTCCTTTGTAAGTATTAAATTTGGAAATAATTTAATTAACTCTGCTAGCTCGAATTATCGTAATGCAACGTTATGCATTATTATTTCCCGTCCGCAATATTATTTCCCGTATGCACGCATCTATGTTGCAACTGGCAAACGAAAGAGCGAAACTGTTGCCGTTAGTTAATTTTCCTGAATCGCGACGAGATTCAAAGTCAAACTTTCTCGATTGCCCGCAGCGGTTGACGTTAATTCCGTTCGTCCCCACCAGGAACGAAATTTGCACGTCGAGTATACCGGATGATTTCACCTAGAACGGTTTAATATGTTTGCCAGCGAATAGTAATCCCTTTACCAAGGGAACGTCATGAGACAGTAAGAATTGCGATTAATTACAAGAGGTGAAACAGGAATGCAGACTCGTTTAATCAACTGTCACGAGAGAAATGCGGTTAAAAGGGAGATATCACAGTTATTCTTTTAATTAAATTATTAAAAATAATTAGAGAGAATGAAAGAGTGGATTAATGTAAAAGGATCATATTAAAACAGTTGAAACAGCAAATTAAATTAATGAAGATAATTTAGAATCAATCAATTTTCAAGTTAATTAATATTGCATCATCATGCCCCATCATCATTGTCCAACACTTATATTACTCACGTTAATACCATAAGTTCGTATTATTTTTAATTTATCTTATGTAAATGCAAATTGGCATAAATGTAAATAATTTGTCCAACATTTATAATGAATTTATTATAAATTTCTGTTATAAGTATAAAAATTATTAATTTTTTTATAAATTACTTTTATAATTTTTATATTCGTTTTGATTATTAGTAATTATATAAATCTGACCACGGTCTCACGACATACGTGTAATTTTGCACTATTATCACCAAAGCAAATAGTCAGCGGTAGATCTAACAAGAAAGTGAAGACGTCGCAAAGTAGCCGATGCGACATGAGTGTCGAAAACGACCGTGAAAACGACGGTCATGGTGAGAATAAGTGGCGAGAGACGGTGGCAAAAGCGGCACGGCGGACATCTCGAGTAGCTCGGAGCGGACAATCTCGAGGGTGCGGATAATTTATGCGCGCAATTAAGTGGCGGCGGGGGCCTGTAAATTAATTGGGAAGATGGTAGTAAAAGTTAATTTGGTAGGTAGCCAGGCAGTCATTTGGCTCAGGTGGCGCGCGCGCGGAGCGCTCGTCTGATTCGGGAACGGAATTCGTGGGAGGCAAGAACTTAAACGAGAGAAACACCGAGAAATAGATGCGTGTACGTGTGTTTTCTAAATGTGCGGGCGACCCTACTCGAGCGTGAAATAGTACTCGTTTTATCATACGCGAGCAGACGTGAGTTGAACTGACCCTTGATAACTTCCTGTTCCCTGCAAGAATCTATTTTGGAAAATACAAGAAAGATCTTTTAATCAGTGCCAATCTCGTCTAATCCGGCTCTTTTCCGGATTTATCCCGGATTTACTCAATTTTGTCTCTTCAAATCAAATTATACATAAGTAAATTTTAATTACAAACTTTTCAAGAATTTTGTGTTTTAAAGCGTTTCACCTTTACTCGAAATAATTTTAGAAGGAAGATAATGTCTAAAATTCTGAATGCATGCATATCAATAAGGAAAAGGAAACTGAGATAAAGCATGCGCGGCATGTTAAGGCAACGTGAGCAAAGACGTCGGAGGTAATAAGAAGAATACAAAGACGATGATAATGACATGTTGAATGAGCTAAACATGGCACCGAACGTTTTATCGCTAATTGAATCTCTGTAAGTGCTCGAGAACACTAAAGATATAAATTACACGCGCATCTACGTCCTTCTTACGTCATGATATTCATTTGTCATATCCCCCGCAATATCCCTTCACTTACGAAAACTATTATTGTCCATGTTAAACGAATGTTACATGTATTAAAAGGATTTTATTTTCTATCTTTGCATCCTGAATTAAAGTAGATGACAATTTTTATGAGGCACTAATTTATTTGGCGTCGATCGAATAAATGGTTTATGAGCCTTCATTGGTAACTTGATCTGTGCGAGCTTTCGTCCCTGATGTACTACATCCATCTTTCTTTAAGGCATTTTCCGAGATTTGCGAGTTAGCGGAGAGATAGCGTCGGTCGGTCGATAGTGGATACAGCGTTGATCCCTAGCGATGATATATCGACCATATTCGGTCCATCTCGCACGGTCGAATCCTTTCTGAGGGAATAAATTACGGCGGCGCAGACAAGGTGCCCATGAAACTCCTCGACCTCTCTCCATTTCCTCGTCATCGACTAGACCAAGAATCCATCTCGATCGCGGATATTTTTCTCATACGTATGCAGACATGATGGACACTGGAGTGAGATGTCTTGGTTTATTAGAATCACACTTTCCTCTGATAAACTTTTTCTTATCATCTCCTCTTCCTCCTCTCTCTTTCTCTTTCTCTCTCTCTCTCTCAAATTATATTACTATTATATTTTGCATAATAATGCACAATAATAAAAAAAACGCGGGGGACGGGGGTGCACAGAGAACATTAAAAACGGAAAAAGTCGTGTAAAACAGCAATAATGGATGTCATTATGCGCGCTCGTAAAGGTAATTTGCAGCAATGCACCGGTTGACTTAATTGTTTTAATTTCCGGACAGGAGAGGGAATATTTTCCGGTGAAAGTCCTTTGTAATTCAAACTCTTACCTAGAATAGAAATTAATGCGACGAAAGAGAATAAAGGCGCTCGAATACTACATTAAGATCTCGAGAATTTGGCGGAAGACTGACATAAAACACGAAGAAAAGAAAATTAAATTTGGATCATCCAGCGAGTTTTTTACGGATACGTCTCGACAATCGGGAAAGAAAAGATTATGAAATATAAAGAATATTAAGTAGACGCGACGTTCTCGGAGATAGGAAAAATGTATTCCTTTCTCTTAAAGGGACATATATAAAGGAAAATGAGGGTATATACTTTACGAAGTATATGAAAAGGTATTAAATTTAAAAGATAATAAAGATTGATCCTCAGCAAGGAAGATTCTTTCGTTAAGCTTGAAAAATAAAAATTGATTCGGTTACTATTAAATAAAGAAATCTAAAAACCGCGAACTTCAACGTAAGTCCTGCAGTCATTGTCACTATATCATGACGTGTCACAGTTATTGCACAGCCCACCTCTTCCCCGTCTACGATATTGCACAATCTTCTATATTATAAACTGCCATTAATGTCGAGTTTCGGGAACCGCAAGTGACACATCGAAAGAAAAAGACGAGCACGAGAGCTGACAAAGTATGCTTCGAAGGTACTGAAACACACCACTTCTTTTCGCGGCGCGGTGAACCGAGAACGAATGTAGAAACTTCAGAGCTGGAAACCAGGAATTCTTTGGGAGAAAAGAGGTGGGCGAGCAGATCGCGCAAGCACTGACGGAGAGGCGAGGAAAAATTTACGGAGGCTGGACCGCTTCCATTGAAATCTCGGGCCTGGAAAACCGCGAAATCGTTGAAATAACGTCACAGCACTGTACCGACGAAAAATTCACGGAGATTCAATATCCGTCGTTCGTAAAAAATGACTTTTTTGCAATATTTGAAGTTTTTCTTGTAAAAAAAAAGTTAACGTTTCTAAGTAAAGTTATCTTGATACTCTGGTTAGAAATCATAAATGTATTGTTCATTAAAATGTATTTTTTTATTTCGATTTCTTTTTAATCATGTCATGAAAAATTTTAAGATACAGTTTTTCCAGGATAGAAAGAATAAATTTTTCGTTTATAACGATGAAGTCATATGTACTTATAATTTGTAGTTGATGACTATTGAGACACATGCACAGTGTAATTTATCGTGATAAATTTTGCTATATATATATATATATAAATTGTATAATTATTTATATATAATATACATGTATAATATATAAATTCTACAATACATAAAAATATATTAAGTATATATGTATACATACATATGTTTCTCGGAATCTAACATGATTCCACCAACTACAAATTATAAGTATGACTGCATCATCATAAACGGAAAATTTGTTATCTTGACAAAATTCTGTATTTAAATCTTTCATAACATGGTTAAAAAGTAAAATATCAAAATTAAAAAATGAATTTTTAAAAAATGAGTAACAATCATAATTTTTAACCAGAATTTCAAGCTAACGTTAACTTTTTTACACAAAAATGTTAAACATCGCAAAGAGTCATTTTTTGCACTTTAAACCTCAATTATTTCAAAAATCTCACATGCAAAGTAAAATTTGTTTCGCAGCACCATTTTCAGCATTCAAAAATTTATAAGAAACTTGTCCGATTTAAAATAATTTTTAGCTAAACTATATATAGTGTCTCATCATCAGATAGAACCATACACCATTACCGCTTGTTTATTCCAATTTTAGCTAATAACTCATGTTACAAATTTGCGCGGATTTCTATAATTTTAAGTATTATTATCTCCCTATTATTCGGCAATTCTCAATTTCCCATTACTAATTAGCGATTTAATTAAAATGATTAGTTTATAACTTTATACATGTATGATTTATTTCTACATGACATGTAGATATCCTATTATTATAATTAAATTTTATAATTTAGTTTATTAAATCATCTTTTTTTAAATAAAAACAAAAACACATAATACTGTGTATTTGTTTTAGCTTATTTTGCTTTAAAAGAATATCACAATGCTGGTAATGCAGTCGAAATAATGTAACTCTTAACATCCTTTCATTATCGCGTGTACTGTTATTCTCGGATCGCTAATTCAACATTTATAATTTTTCAGCACATATGTTCATCATATCCTCCACGATTTTCGTCGCTTTTTCTCGCCGTTTCTTTCGTCCTCTCGTCGACTTCTCTTTTCCGCAAGAGCGCAAACTTTCTCTATTCGTTCTCGGGTCATGACTCGGGAGGAAGTGATGCGTTTCGGTAGCTTCGAAGACGCGTCAGTTCCACATGATTCTGCGCGTAACATTTTGTGGGGCGCGAAATTCTTCCGCGAGCAAGCCACGGAGACGATGCTCATTCATCCCCGGCACGCATGTGTGCGCGCTGCGTTTCACATTTCGTTCGAGAACGTAAAGTTTCCACGGAGATAATTTTATGGTATATTTACAACGTCGCGTTTCGCGTCCGCGAACCGTAGCGAGAAAAACGATTACGAATTTGCAGCGTACAACGTGTAACATCGTTGCTTGACGCAAATGTTATTTCCGTTTTGGTTTGGCGAACGTGACGACGAGCGAATTAAACGCTTGCTAGAACGCGAAGCTTCAGCATTAAATTTAGCTGCTGCTATATTATCCTTCCATAATATGCACAAACAACGATAATTCAGTTTAGATTTGTATCGAACAAAATCGATTTGAGATGCACAACGGAAAACGTATATCTTGGTTGTTAAAAGAGCCGCACGCCGTGATCGTTCGCGGGTGACCTGCGGGCAATGGTACTTTCGCTTAAAAAATTAGCCATTCTTTACGAGACATTTCCGTAATTTCTCTTGTGAAAACAGCTTGCGCTTTTTCCCCTCCCGCTCATTACGAACGGATAAACGAACGAACGACGTGCGCGTCGTTCCCCAAGGACGAAATTAGTGCGGAGGATAATTGTACTCCACGCCCACGCGAATGTCCAGTTTGCTATTTCAGCGGGGCGGTCGCCGTTGCTGAATGCGCGGGATATAGCGCACATTTATTCTCGCACGAAGCGAGCACGAAGCGCGACCGTTGTGCTGTGCACACGAACACCGCCACCGCACCGTCGCGTCGTCCCTGTACCGCGGCCGTGGGGGCGCATCTGCATCTGAAATTTACGCGTCTCTACGTGCCTGCCTTGATATCAGGCACGTTCAAACTTGTCCAACTTCTGTCGAGCAACCACCTCGTGGTCCTAAACTTCTACGGAGCGCGAAGTCCGTCCCTCGTCGCTGAAGTTCGTCTCTCTACACTTTGACCGTGGCTTGGCGCGCATTTGGCGCCGACCCTATCACCCCCGGAAAGATATCCCGCGATGCGGCTGAACGCACGTAAACCTGACGATTCATACAGCGGGATTTGCACGCCGGCTATCCCGCTGCTCGCTATGTCTCTCCACGTAGCAATGGTGTCGAGATAACGCCCACGTATTCACCGTTAATCCTGGATTGTGCGAATTCTTCTTGGACGAAATATGTCTTATGTGTGTAGAAATATTTCAAGTATTTATGACCGTTGTTTGAAACAGTGTTAGAAAAATTTTAGAAAAAAATATTTCAATTATTGATAAATTCTCTTATTTAAAGTAACATTTTGTTTTGTAATTTTTTGTAATTCACTAGAAAGTATTATTCGAAACGATGTATAACGATGATGTGTTAATATTATAAGGGAGAGTGGGGTAAATCGGACGTAGTTGCAGTTTTTGCTCTCTATAAGACACAAATAAAGTCCGATCAAAAAACTGAAGGTGTCGTTGGAAAGATAATTTAATTGCCTTCATTTTTGCTTCAGACCATTTTGACGTATCTCTCATCTGTGTTGAACTATAAAGGAAAATGTAAAAACGTTTTTTCCGGTCCGATTTGAAACTACTGATTCCAAATCGGACCACCCCCTGGTACAAATTGGACATTCTTATTTTTATGGATTTTTAGATAGAATTTTTTAATGTATTTTTGTTAGAATTGAGTAAAAACGAGTAATTTGGCGGTAAAGTATAAAAATTTTATTCAGAAAAGAAATTACTGACAGTTTATATTATTATTATTGAAATAAAAAAAACTTCATTAATCTGAGTCTGATGACTCATGATATTTTACTGATTTAATGTTCCTAATGGACCAAATCTGGTCGGCTTGATGATTTTCCATTTTTTATATCGAGAACAGCAAGCTGAAGCACTTGTATTTCTATTGTGTCTGTTTTTCGTTTATAAGTACGGCCCGTTTTTCACTAAAAAGCCAAAAAAAAAACACAAAAATAAATCGTGAAAAGGTTTCCTTTTATGGCATATACGAGTATATGTAGGTCCGATTTGGGCACCCAAAAAAAGGTCCGATTTGGACACGGGTTCTTTTAAACTTTGAAACAAATTTTACAATAAATTACAAAAGTGATCATAAAACTTGATATTTTTGAATTCCATATTCTTTAATTATCTTAAATCAATTATCTTTCAAATTTTTAACACTTTTTAAATAATAATTTACAAGGATTTTCATTTTTTTTTAAATTTTCGCACGATGACTGAAAATACATATTTGCGTCTATTCTGTGAATGTTATGACAGAGAACTGTCAAACTGCTGTCACATGTTCGGTGTCTTATAAGGATTTACATTATAAATGGCACGCAAATCTGCTTAACCGTATTCATTTAAATTAAAAAGGTCCGATTTACCTCACTCTCCCCTATATTTGATTAATCTTGTCGAGTAACATTTTTATGTCACTGTACAATAAAAATGCATTGTGTGGTATAACAATTACAATAGGAAATCCCTCATAGTTTGCGCATTTCTTTATTTTCTTGCCTTCTCTTAACGTGTTTTTTTTTATCTTTATTTATTTTCACACCGGCCCAATTAGACTTCAACGCTCCTTACCGGCGTTTATTCCGCATTATAATAGGTCAGTCTAATGTAACATAATTTTATTACCTGTATACATATATACCGCCTATCATCCATTATTTTCGTCCCCGCTCTGCCAATTAGGGCTGCCGCCAATCTGATCTCTTGGATAAAGCTCCGCCGCGTCCAATCCTTCTTATCGAAAATTACTAATATCCGGCTACGTACAAGATAGGGATTACCCCGATCGACCAATCAATTTGCCATGGCCCAATCCTCTTTTTATTCAGATTGGAATGGGTATGCGCAACATTCGTTCGTGTCGGAGGAGATTCCGACCAAGCGCGCCGCGCACGTAAGAAGCAATCCACTCTGGAAATGCGACGCGGTGGCCCACTTTTTCAGCACTTCTGCCTTCTTCGTTTCAGTGCGGGTTGCATTCTTCTCATTGCAAGGCAATGAGAAGGATCAACATCGAACCGTGCAAATACAATTCAACCGTCGCAAAATTCTCTTCGAATAGAAAGAATTGTATTATCAACGAGAAAGAAATAAACTTCAACCTACATGTGACGCGTTTTTCTTTTGTAACAAGTGAATTTATAACATTTTTCGAATGACAGAAATTTTACACTGTGAGAGTTTCGACAGAAGAATGTAAGATGTTTGAACAATGGTCTCTTCATTTTAATTTGACGAATTTAATATTTATATTAAAAAAAAATCGTCGCCGTTATTTAGTGATACGTTGTACAGTAACTTAATAATGTATTTTCGTTATCAGAATATTTCGAGTAAATAGTTATCTATTGTAATTTATGCGCATGAGGAAGATGTAATGTATACGTAAATCCATTTTTGATTAAAGTAAAATAATTTAAAATAATGGATAATTTATTTATGAATATTTTGCTCCTACCTATAAATAATTTAAATAAATTACACTCTCAATTCGGTCATCTCTGTGCATTTTCTTCCTCAGAGATAGGGGACAGGGAAGAAGGATCCCTGTTGTCCGCGAGGAGTTTCTTGCGAAGGTGAATTAAGTCGTAATGAAGTACGTAGTGAGAGAGCTTGGCTCCTGTTCCTGGATAATACCTCTCTTTCCCTAGGACAGGCTTTGGCGCGAGGGAAGATCGCCAGAACTTTACTCGGCAAAACGGTGTGTGTGTGTGTATGTGTGCGTGGGTGTGTGTCGCGCAGCGCAAAGAAATCAAAAAAAGTGGAGCGAAGGAGGGAAAGTTTGCGCGCAGGTGGAAGTATTTTTTAAGAGACGCTTTACGCGCGATTGATCCGGACGACCGTCTGCGTTCTCGCGGTAATATATTTCTCTTTGTATTTTATTTTTCTTTTCTCTATACGCTTCTCACTTGGATGCCATTAATTGTAACCGGATTAAAAACGCATATACACAACATTGAATCACATCTTATTATTCATTTCTTATAGCTCGAATAATTTCGAACAGTTTCTCAAATAATTTGAAAAATTAGGGTGATAATTATAATTAGAGACCCTAATCAGAGTCACGAGGTGACGTCCCCAATTTTGATTGATGCCGCTATTTTTCAGCATATTAATCGATATAATACAACTGATTTCAGATTTCAAACAGATCGACAGATTGACAGATTATGTGAAAATTCTCTTTTCTGTCAGAATCAAGAATTCTGTTCTAACGCGTTGCAATTAAAAAATAAATAAATAAAAGGGGTCAAAGATTAAATTCCGCGCTATTTCCGATTTTTGCTGAAATATGACGTCGACGATCAAATTTTTTCGATATCATTTCGTAATTCTTATTTCAGTGTCTTTAATAAATTCAAGGCAACTGGTATTAAAATAAATTCACTGCAATACAATTCAAATTCTTCGCATTGATATTAAATTTCTAAATCGTAAGACTCACAATTTCAAGGGAACACAACTTTACGGTTAAAAATTCGAACGTTCGTGCGAAAATTCCGGATGAAATGTCAATAAAGTTCCAACTTGAGCACAAATATTGCGTACGTGCATTCGTGCGAGCATCGGTAAATTCTCGCGGATGTACCCGGCTGAAATAGCGGCGTTTCCAGGGTAGCCTACGTTATAACTCTGTTTAAGCATCCCGGCATTATTAGCGATAATTATTGTTGCGGCCGACCGCAGCGGAAAACGAGAGCTACGAGTTTAACCGGCGCGGTGGCGGTAGGTGAGCAGATGTTCCGGCCTTCTTTCAGTCTTACACCGACCTATGTGTACTTGCCTCGCATCGTTGAACCTTGACGCTATTAGCCGCCGCTATACGGCGGCGAACGCGATTTTCATTAACCCGACCGCGCGGAATACCATCAATTCTTTTTATCTTTTAATCAGTACTTTTTACGCCGGCGTTGACTCTTCAGGAGATGTCCTCGGACTAGATGGGATTTCTCGTATACCGCGAGCTATATCTCCGCTAAACTCCGCTTGCTATTCACCTGCACCGTCCGGACACTTTATTCCCGAGAATAAATCGGTATTATGGAACGCGTATTGGCATGCAACTTATCTCATATCCGCTATACTTCGTAAATCATGCGTAAAGAAATGGAAGATTACCATTTGCCTTTATGCATCTGTTGTTCATTGTATTTTTATGGAAACTCGATATGACTAGCAAATGCTTATAGATGCTTTTTGTATTTTTGTCGCGTTGTTTTATCACGTTACTTATGTTAATATAAATCATTTTGTTAATGATTTATTTAAGTTGAGAAGAATAGCAGTACAAAACAGGACGAAAAATAGAAAAAGAAATAAAAAGGAAATAATAACTTTAAATCTTCTCCTTATAGAAGCATAAAAAAGTAATACAATAATAATATAATACAATACTTCTTTTATATAGGCACAAATATTTGTTCTCTTAAAAATATAATTTATACTGATGCACATTATCTTCAGCACAAAATTTCTTTCAATGTCAATGAAACTCAAATATTTTCTGTCAAATTAACTAACAATATTATTTTACAAACGTATATTAATTATGAGTCGCATCTTCTCAATACATTCGTGATTAAAAACAGGATTAACACGTGAACGTTTCTAGTGACAGACATAGCGCAATACTCATGGTCTGTAACTCATTATGACTTATGGCACAGCCAGGTAAACATCCAAACAGTAATAATTGCGAAATTTTCGGGCATATTTTCAGCATACGTTCAGATCGTGTATCAGTTTGAAATAAGTGTGCAAAATGCATTTCAATTACCGCTCTAGAAGCCCTTATCCAGGAAATTCTACCACTGGACGTAACTTTTTACACAGTCCTAAGTAAATACGGAACTTCTATCGAGAAGCCAATATTTCCCTCTCGAACTACCTTATTTGCTTTAGGTAAATGTTATGATAATTTCTTAAATCCGCATTATAATAAAAATTCAACCAGTCGAAATCAGAACCCAGCTGTTCTGCGTATCTCAAAAATTATGTTATCCCGATTAAATCGCTTATTTGAAAAATCAGATAATCAATCAAATGATGAAGAAATGATACGAGAAACCTCTTTCAAACTTCAAGTTTTCAAAACTAAAAAATTATGAAGTTTTAATCCAATACCTTTACTTCTACTTTTATTTAAATATATAATATAAATAAGTTGTAATTATTTGTAACACACATTTGTATTACACTAGAAAATTCAATTTTATAATCTGTTTATGACTTATTTGGTTTTAAAGAATTCAATGATTTCCTTTTTCGAATTTCGAAGAAAGCCTCAAGGACACACATACACAATGAAATAAACACGACTTCTCTCTTTTTATTTTTCCATAAGAAATTCACAAAGTTAAATCTAGTTTCGACCTATCTAGATGTATGTGCCTCTTTGATTTCTTAAAATAAACATGAAAACAATTGTGTTCTTTCTTGCGCTTTGACTTTGAGTTGCGCGTAACTCGGTCAATGTCACGATTTCGGTCAGTTTGTACGGAGAGTCCTCTCGCCACAATCCAATCTTCCGGCAACTTGAATCGCCGTGCAGCTTAAGCCATTAAATCCGGCGGCAATTAATAACGAGAATCGCGACGAAGCCGGAAACAGCGCGGCGCGATAATCATGCTCACTCGTAACTCACCATGACTTACGGATGACGACAATAACGCGAAAACTGCAAATTGTTAAATTTCTTGCAAATTTCGTCATCACGCAATTTCATTTGTCGGTGGCCGATCTGAGAATACACGGGTGGAGATAGAGTCAATCACGTGGACGCTCGCAAATTTTATTTTCGTCCTTTCCGCTCGCACGAGTTTTCAGGCGATAAGCGGGCGAACGACCGGTAATTTCGTCATCGCCCCGTAATATTACCGTGTTCTCGTTACTGTAATCTCGTAAATCGTGGCCGTCAGTGTGTTACCGGCGTGGCAAAAGAGGGAAAGAGGATGAGAGGAGGGGGGGAGAGGGGAGGAAGGGGAGAGGACGAGGGAGCAAGAGAGTGCCGTAATGCCGTCGTAGTGTGCCCCACCGGTCTTCCCCAGGTTCGGCGAAATTAAATTTTCATCCGACCGCTTTGGCCTCTTCCCTTTTTCGATCCCGCCTCCATCCGCGCATCGAGTTTCTCTCTCGTCCCACTCCATCCTCTTTTACTCACCCGTTTTCCCCATCTTTTGCACCTTTCCTATGCCGGAAGCGACGGCAAATACTACTTTCCTCTCTCCCGTATTTCTCCGATAACCGCTTCTCGCTCCGAATTTCTACGCTCGTCGATCGCGCACGATCCCATTTTTTTAAATTGTGGTCAGATTATTCGCGTAGCGTCACTAATAATTTAAAAAAAATTTTTTTTCCATGTAAAGTAATATATGATATTTCTGAATGTTACCCCTCGCCGAGTTACGTTTCTTCGAAAATCGAAGGAAAGCCGGAATCAAAGATTCCGCTTTTAAGTACAGCAATAACGAAGACCTTATTTCTCACGAACTCACAGTGGAATAATCCATTATGTTCGGAATTGCGCATTGAGGCTCATTACGTTTCTCCTAATTTCTCTCCCTTCTTGGGAGCGGTTCGCTCTCCATGCCCTTTATCAACATTCTCACGAACTAACGTCGCGTTCTGAATTCCATTGCTATCTATCGCGCGATCTTATTTCTGAAATTATGGCTGAATTATTCGCGCGATATATCATCCGTGATAATTCAAGTTACGACGGGAAAGAGAAAACGATTAACGTCCGTTGTCGGCAATGGCTTTCGTACGTACACGGAGATGGTTAAAGTGCAACGCGTGCGCGATAATGAAGACTTTATACGCGCCTTATAGTAATTTATTGTATTCGAAATTGCGCACTGAGAGAGTCTATCATTACGTTTCTCCTAATTGTATTCCCCTTCGCTCGATTCTCGAGGGCACGTTTCCTTTACGGCCCACGTTCTTTATCAGCGTTTCTCACGAATCGGAGTTGCGTTCTGAATTCTTTTGCTGGATCGATAAAATTTTGCGGGAAAAAAAAAATTTGAAAAAGTCGCGGTTCCCTTATTGTGCTTTATGGAAATCACGAATATTACACACGGGACGAACCACAAAGCGGAGACTCGCGTAGAAACGTTTATTCAGCGCAAAGTTTTGCGAGAGCAACGACCATAAATCGTATCGTGAAGCTCGCACAAGAGGGTACCGCTGATATAACACAACGAAGAGTCGCGCGTCTCTAGAAATTAAATAAGATTAAATTAAGCGGACGAACTCCGTGTACTGTAAGGTACTGTAAATAATTGCGATGCGCGCCGACGGCGTTTCAGTCTCTCCTTCTCTACGCGCAACTATCATAGGGCTGTATAATTTATTTGTTTGCCCGTTTCGTAGATTTGCCCGTTCGTAGCAAAAGCAGGTCGCGTGCGGATTTAGCCGGTTAATATATTTGCCGTTATTCGCCTGTGCTTCGGGAAGTGCCTTCACAAAAGAAGCCACCCCTGTCTGAATAATAGGGGAGAGTGGGGTAAATCGGACCTAGTTGCAGTTTTTGCTCTCTATAAGACACAAATAAAGTCCGATAAATAAAACTGAAGGTGTCGTTGGAAAGATAATTTAATTCCCTTCATTTTTGCTTCAGACTATTTTGACGTATCTCTCATCTGTGGTGAACTATAAAGGAAAATGTAAAAACGTTTTTTCTGGTCCGATTTGGAACTACTGGTTCCAAATCGGACCACCTCCTGGTACAAATCGAACATNACATTCTTATTTTTATGGATTTTTAGATAGAATTTTTTAATATATTTTTGTTAGAATTGAGTAAAAACGAGTAATTTGGCGGTCAAGTAAAAATTTTATTCAGAAAAGAAATTACTGACAGTTTATATTATTAGAATTGTAATAAAAAAAACTTAATTAATCTGAGTCTGATGACTCATGATATTTTACTGATTTAATGTTTCTTGGACCAAATC